>JARKIC010002435.1:0-62426 GCA_029378375.1 Mycena olivaceomarginata
GCAGCGATGGACCATCCGACGACGACTAAACGTTGACCAACTCAAGGCCGTCAATGCCAGCTTGCCAAAGAGGTGTAACCCGGCCTCGTATATGATTGACCCAGTGGTGCGTGGTGTTTCGGTCTTGGCAAAAGATTCGCAAGTTCCCCGCTGATGGTCGAATGATGTATGCCGCAAACGTCGCAGGCTCGTCGGTGCCGGACGTGAATTGGTCTCGTTAGATCGACGGAGGACCGTGCTAGTGGATAAATCGGTGTCTTTTCTTTGCGTGGTTCAATACTAGGCGGGCTTGAGGAAAGTAACATAAGTCTTACAGGAGTCAAACCAGCACGATGGGTGGTGGTCGAAGACTTGAATGACGCATCAAGAAAATAGATGCCACTGGCAACAACGGGTTCTTGCGCATGGATAGCCTGAGTGTGACATGATCCAAACACTGAACGCGTGTTCCCAAAGTTATCCCGGTGCGCACAAGGTTTTCACGCCTTCGCCTTGGACCCCGACCACCCGGCTGACGACCTATTCGCTATCAGAACGTCTATGTAAAAGGCGCGAGAGAAGGAGCTAAGAAAAAGAAATTAGTCGGACTGCGGCGGTTGTATCGACTAGCGTACTGGCCGGGGCGGAATCTACATCGGAGTGGCGTAGAATATTTGGGTGGCTTCGTACGCAAATTTGGTAACCAGTGAGATCTCGCAGGGAAAACAGAAATGAGGCGCTCCCAACTCCAGAATGGTGCGGAGTATAGTTGGAACGTCAAGAAATACGCAAAGCGACAAGACTGCTGCGCAGGGGGAGAATCTATTATTTGAAATCAGGCCATTTTCCAATGCCCATCCACCAACTTCCAACCTCTTCCATCTACAAAATGTGATTTAGCAAGACGGCAATATAATCACGATGGCTGTAAGTTGCACAGAGTGTGATTGAGGTCAGAGTCTTGCACTTCTCTCGACTATTTCACGATCGTGTATGGAGTCGCCGTCGTCTGGCGCGATACTTATCAAGCAGGAGAGGGAAGAGAACATTTTTAGATGAGTCGTCATGTCGAGCAGGTCCTGAAACAAAGTCATAAACGGGATCTGGCTGGTGGGAGGGGAAGAAGAAACGAATTGTTCAGATACGAATCCAGACGGTATCTAGTCTTCCCAATAGGAGAGTTCGAGTGGTAGGTGAGTAGCTACACCCGCAAGGATGTCCCTGGGCGGGAGATGATCGATTTTAGAGAGACCCACGAAGTTGGCAAGCGATACCAGCCTGCGCAGGTGGCGCAGCGGCGGTTCGACGTAGACCAGCGCAACGCGAATTGATGGATTTGATGCTGGCGGTGTGGCCGATCAGTGCCATCAAATACCAAACAGTAGACCACAGTACCAGTCGATTTTAATAATCTTTTAGTGGTCTCCCCCTGGATCACGCTACTATGTAATCTACATTATGTACAGTGAATATACGCGGTATCACAGAGCCCCCAGCATGGAAGCGTTAGTCCAAGTCTATCCGATCTTCGTCCGCGTTGTACACAGGGAGCATTTCCTCCTGGTCAATGAACCAATCTATTTCCGCGTCGGTCCATTGAACTCCTCCACTCGCGCCGTATTTCCACCTCCAATCGCAGCAACCTTTCCAAACACTTCTTGGGACAGTTGTGGGCGGGCTTGTGGCCTGCAGAAGCCTTCTGCACAGAGACTTGTTCCTTCAGCCCAACTTCCATTTGTTCCAGCAACACTCGTTTCCCCGCATCTTCCGTCAACTGCAGACACTCCAGCAGAGGTTTTTGGGGTCCATCAATCATTGAAGCAAGGGGATCGTCGAAGTGACAGCTGTCGGCACAGGTCCCGGTCCTTCATGCGACTCGTCAAAGATCGGTCCGCGCGGGGCGCCGAGGGCAGGACATGTTGACAGGAGTCCCAAACGGTCTGTGCAGCTATTCTTCCAGCTTTGTCTAAGTCCGGACAGCTGACCTGAACATCCCAAGTGGTTTCGAGCTGCCATTCTTCCCATTGCGACGAGGTCTGTAAGGTGTTTCGCTAGAGACGGTTCTCCCTCCTCGAGTCAGGGTCCATGATTGGAGTGTGTTGATGGGCTTCGCTCCACGAGATAAGACCCGAAGTGCGATCAATTTTCATGCAAGGGAATGAATTCTCGAGCCGGAGATCATTGGTGGGGCGGAGAAGGCTTCCATCCCTTAAACATCAGTCTGGGTCGTCTGCCTAGAGGCGTATGTCATTCCCAGTAACGAGTAAGGGAGGGGCTTTGTCTTCGAGCGCTGCCTAGGTCGAGGCGACAGAGAACGGGAGTATCATCGCAGTCGCGGGAGACGGTGATTGATGTGCTCAGAACCTATATAAGAAACACACAAATAACCCCACTTGACTCGTGATCGGCACGACAGAAAACAGTCCAGAGACTGTTCCAGCAACCAACAAACAAATCAAACAGCAATATCTCCACGTTTCCAGAGATCCTGATGAGTTACAGCCCACAGAGAACGGGAGTATCATCGCAGTCGCGGAGATGGTGATTGATGTGCTCAGAACCTATATAAGAAACACACAAATAACCCCACTTGACTCGAGCGGCACAGAAACAGTCCAGAGACTGTTCCAACAACCAACAAACAAATCAAACAGCAATATATGCACGTTTCCAGAGATCCCGACGAGTTACAGCCCCTAGTACAGGGCCTTGTAAAGGTTGTAGGGAGAGGTTTCGTATCTCAAAGAGACAAAGAGCAAACTGCGTAGAACGTGTTTCTAGACACAGTGGAAACATAGTTTCCAAACAAGTAGATTTATAGCTTCACAGCGTGTGTGTGTGTGTCCAAGCGACAGAGAAACAAGTTTAAAGTAGTCCCGTAGACTCAAGTAAGGCCCCTAGTTATAGGCCAAGAGTGTTCACAGAGCTTTCCCTAAAGGTACTTTCTGAGCAGCACACCAGCAGTCACCTTTCCAAGTTTTCCTAGACGGTACTTTCTGAAACCCACTCCACAAATAACAAACAATAATGTTTCTTTTCAACAGAGTCCCAGTTTCAAACAGATTCACAGAGTTCTTTAACAGTTTCCAGGCAGAGCCCAAGTGCATTTCCAGAATAGTATATGATTCAGAAACAATTAAGATTTCGACTAATAATGCTACTCTAAGAGAGTGTGTTTTGCCAAGGATCCCAGATCAACCCAATGCGCAAGTGTATAGCCTACTAGTTTGGGGGAAGATGCTGTGTCCACCGTAGAAAACACCTCCAGATACTTATACAACCACCAAGACACAATTACCAAGCCCAAAATACAATCCCAATGAGTCAAATGTCTGTTTATCCGCCCTCTTTAACCGTGTTTCCCATCGGTTGTTCTTCCGAGCGTCGCCTCCCATTGGTTCCATATGTGAGCACAACCATGTTCCCTTGCCAATTACGAGGCAGGAAACCCGTCAGCAGCACCCCTGTATTATTCAGAGGGTGTGTTGATCACCGATTAGATCGGCACTGCACTCGTTCGAACCTGTTTCTGCTTCAACTCAGCTCTCCCCTCTGTTACAAGTGTTGAACTTGATAATACTCCTTTGTAGGTTTCGGCAGATACCCGTTTCTGTGGTGGTTCCCAGAAAGGGTTCTTGAGAAAGAACCTTAGAACACCCTTAGAGTTGTGATCCGGTGATAAGCAGGCTATCTGGCCTTGCCTGGAATCTTGCTAATGTTGGGATTCCTGTGCATTACCAGGTTAGATGTACATCTCCAGGATTAACATGAGTCCCGAATGGTTAATCAGGCACATCCTGCATGAGGGCTTAATCAGCCCGCCCGAGAGCACATTAATCAGAACCTCCCATAACTGATTAAGGCTCAACTCAACGGGTTTAATAGTAGAGTCCTTATAATCACTTGATTAAGGCTCTTTGGAGGCCAACGAATATCAGGGAACTTAAACATCCACTCTGAAGAACAAGTAGGGCGCTCAAATTCTTAGTTCGGTTCGTCCGGTTCGCGAAATAAAATAAAATCAATTCATTATTTGTACCGTAAACAACGCGCAAATAGAATGATCACTGCCACTCCCAATTGGGGTTCGCTTCCTGATGCCGTGACAGAGTCAAGCCCAGGCTCAGTCGGATGCCTTCTTCATGGCAGAAGGCTTCCTGCAGCTTCATTGGTCCTTGAGATGATCTCGATATCGATTTATTTGATGATGAAGATGATTTTGAAGCTGATTTGATTGCAGATGACACTCTTGAGTTATTCGAGTTCTCTGCACTCAATTGGATCGCAATCGCTGAACGGATGACGGGTGGAGACACCAGGGGGTCCTTATAACCTCATTCCCAAGTCAGTTGATTTTTTCTCGGTCTGTCTGAGGGCCCCAGACCGTGAATTTCGGCACATGTTTCGGTAACACTTCACCCCACTTCATCTGATATGATCTGACAGCACAAACACCTAGTATTGGAAGGGATATGTTTGACGGCCTTGTAGAAATACTCTCTACCAAACCCGATCTTCACATCTCTTGGTCGCAGGGCCCCAACGACACATCAAATATCAGCTCGGATTGTTCTTGATACGCTACGGGATGGTTGGCTCCGACACTCTTGGAACAGCGCAAGAAGCTTTCCCTGGGTTTCGGGAGTGTATTCAACTATTGCTATCGTGTTCGGCGTGCAATTCGAGAGCTACGACCACAATATCTTGGATTGGCCGAACTGCAGAGCGAAGCACATCATCGCGACCTCGATCGAAGATGTTCTGGCTTCCCCAAATGTCTTGGTGCTGGGGATGGCTCCCTAATCTTCTTTCTCGAGCGGCCTCTGCAAAGGGTACCATTTCATGACCCGAAGAAACAATTCGGAGTATTTCAGCTCCCTCACATCACACTGGACCCTTCTTAATGTCTCTATTCTCTAGACCAATATTCAAGCAACCTGTGATAACAAAAGCGATTCACATCCTTTGAAATTGGGTGGCCTGGCGCTGTGACAGATGCCAAAATATTCAAGAACTCGGACCTTTGGATGCGCCACCGATACTTTGAGCAAGGTGAATACATCCTGGTTGACAAAGGTCGGTTTCATTCAAGTTGTATGTGTTGTCCTGACCATGGAAATGAAACAGGCTACCCTTCCACTCCGTTCACGGTCCGACCGTTCGATGAACCCGAAGTTTCCGCTGCTTTGGACACAGAGAAGGAACGCATGCGTGCCATTCAACCTTCGCCTGTCCTCTTGTGCGAATTGTAATTGAGCATGCCTTTTGGTCTTCTGAAGGGTCGATTTCCATTCACTCTGTGGAATGGGACCGCACAACGATATCCAGGAATCTATCGGACCATCGAGGCGCTCATGATCTTGCACAATATTGCAATTGATGTCGGAGACCGCCCTGATGTCTCATGGCGAATTGACGAGAGCCCTGACGATCATGCGGAGATAGGCAATCCTGAGCGCGAGGTTCTGGTGGCTGATGTTGTTGGAGATGCTCAAGTTCCTGCACACGAAACGGACGGGTATCTGAGGGAGCAGGGTAAAATTAAAAGGCTGGCACTACTTAACAGACTGTTTTAACTAGGGGAAGTATCTAGCACGAATTGTGTACAGTAGAATAGTAGACTGTATAGCTGAAGCCCAATTACGAGAAAAGAGTTTTAAGAAATTCATTAGCGGCACCTTTCACCTCATCATCCACACCGTTCATCTCGAGAACCATCCGCGCCATTTCCAACCTTGCCCTTCGTCTTGTCAAACTCTACCCTCGCCTTCTCAAGGTCCAGCTTCTCCCGCTCAATAGCCAACTTCGCCTCCAACGCATTCGCCTTGTTCTCCTCGGATTTCATCTTCATTTTAACCAGGTCACCCATGCTGCTAAATGAGACGTTGGCCTGCTTGCGAAGACTCGATGACGGGACGTGCTTGGGCTCCGAAACCTGTGATGCGGGTGCAGTACGGCTCTGCTCACGAAGTGCGGGGGTCAATATTAAAATCAGAACTGTGCTCGACATCGCTGTCGTTGTCGAGGTCGGAGGAGGGCAGAGGCGAGCTCTCGAACGACGGTGCGTGCAACCTT
Organism: Mycena olivaceomarginata; assembly: GCA_029378375.1. Taxonomy (NCBI): domain Eukaryota; kingdom Fungi; phylum Basidiomycota; class Agaricomycetes; order Agaricales; family Mycenaceae; genus Mycena; species Mycena olivaceomarginata. The sequence goes on from JARKIC010002435.1 coordinate 6,055, forward strand.
CGAGCTCATTCCGAGACTGGATACGATTAGAATGCGAATTTAATGAGAATGAGGAAAAACCCACCGACTCCAGAATAATTCATACCACCCACGATCCTCCCATTCGGTAATGGTCGCTGGCTTCAGGCTTCCCAGATGCTGACCGCTGGCACGCGCTGCTTTGAGTTTGCTCTTGAGGATCGCCTCAGGGTCGTCGCAGTCGGCGTCGCCTCCTCCATTGCCGGTGAAGTCGTTAAATGCGCGCATCCACGTAAATGTGTTGATGGCGCGACCATACATGGCCTTGATCGAAGCTGCAGATCGCAAGCCATTGTAGAGTATCGTGGAAGCCTGTTAGAAAGTGTTAGTGAGGTACAGAACAGGTCAAGAAACGCACCTGGCTGTAGACATGTCCAGGGTTTGTCTGGTGCTGCTTTAAAACGCTTGTCGCCCTCGGGCATGTCCGCAAGGAGAAAATTGAAGAAACGTCCGCGCTCTGGATTGGGCCAACGCTTGCCCCCATCGGCCTTCACATCGTCGTCATCGTCGTCGGAGAGCTCATAGACGGGGGGTGGGAGATTCGGCGTGACGACAGGCGGGATATTTTCTTTGGATGCCTCAGGCACCGTGGGAGTGGCTGCCGGCTGAGTCTTCGACTTCGGGGCAGCCTTGGACTTGGATTTTGTCGCCTTCGGGGCTGTATTGTTGCCCGAGCCTTTATTGGTAGAGCCGGGAGGGCGGCCTCTCGGACGCTTGGGGGGCGGCAGAGATGGGGCTGTGGAGTCGGCCCGCTTGCGCACAGACGGGGTGGGTGTCTCAGGCGGATCGGAGACAGATCCTTCGCGACCTGCAGGTCCTAGGTGGGCGTAGAATTGGCTGGGCGTGGTATACGGTCCTGGTATCATAAACTGGGGCGGCGGGAAATTGTATTGGGGGCCCTACATATCTCTATCATTTCCGTGGGGATGGTATGTGTCTAGCACACGCACCATGGGGTTATCATTACGGTTTTTCCATGTCTCCGAGCCGTGTCCGTGGAGCTTGTCGCGTCGCGTCGAGTGCTGCCGTATACAGAAGGTGTCAGATTTTTTGATAGAACGTGGCAAGGTGAGAAATTATCAAGGCACGGGTGCTCACTGACCTTGATTCACAGAGTGCGAGTGTTCGAAACCAAACGGCGGTGGTGGTGGTGAAGGAGTACACAAGACGCGCATGACTTGATTTGTTCATGTTTACGGTACAAATAATGAATTGATTTTATTTTATTTTGCGAACCGGACGAACCGAACTAAGAATTGAGTGCCCCTAGTGTCTATCAGCAGAGATAGATCTGTGGGATTTAATCGCCTTGTTGTGGTTGATTTGGACTATTCTGGAGACGTGTCTGGACACATGATAATCACCAATCAATGTTGCTATCCCAATATGGGTTCTTGACCTGGGCGAGGCTTCATTGCTATATATCTCAACAACTACTGGGCGGTTCGGGGAGATTAGGGTATCTACAGAAAGCTGATACCCAACGCTCCTTGAATCTGAAGGTGTTAATCAAGGGACTTTGACCATTAAACTGGTTCAGCCCCGTTACCGTCCCAAATTGGGTTCTTGGCTTGATCGGCAATTGACGAGGTTATATCTCGGGAACCACTTGGCGGATTAGGGAGTTCTGGGTGTCTACAGAAATGGGAGACTCAGTGCTTTCTGAATCCAATGGTCCGAAGGGCAGGACAACACTATTTGGCTTGGAAGTTCAGTTGAGTCAGACAACCGATCGGAAACAAGGAGTTAAATGGCAGATCTTTAGCTTACTCAGGTAGTGTAATTAGGGTAGTGTAAGCATAAATGTACAGTATATAAGGAGGGCAGTTCTAGCATGGACGCACTACTGCAGTGGTGGTGGCACAGGTGCTAGATCCTAGTCCCATAAAGAGACTTGGATCTAGTGTTTGTGGCACTAACATTGGGGTGGCACAGGAGCTAGGTCCTGGTCTCAATTAAGAGACTTGGACCTAGGGCTTGTGTTACAACGGGTAGTCCGCGCTTGTGATCCTGGACTGGTTCTATTTAGAGCTTTGCTTCGTTTGCACAATGTGATTAATATGTCTTGCCTTCGGTGGAAGTAAAACACATAATTTGGGATTGTGATTAAGATGTGTGAAGGGATTTGGGATTTGGATTGAGAACACGGCACCACTACAGCAGCCTTGGAAGGCTTATTACTTGGGATTATGGGATACGGTCGAAAGGGACCTTAAACAATCAGCAGCCTTGGAAGGCTTATATTTGGGATTGGTGTTGGATTGGTGTTGGATTGACGCACTCGGTTGGCTATGCCAAGAGAGGGTCTTAATCCCACCACAACAGTCTTGCACGCCATTAGTCAAGTGCTCTCGTTCTGAGCGCTTGATTAAGGGCTTCAACCAGTCGAACTGAAGTATCTGTGTCCCTTTTCTACTCCTTCACGATCTTGTGAAGAAGTCTAAAATGCATGAATACTCGTCAGCACATCTAAGCTTGTGCAACCAGGGGGAACAAGGATGTGGATTCGGTTAGTGGTTGTGGCTTGTACTGCTGCATTCTGCTCGTTGGTCCATGTTATCAGCAGTACCCCCAGCTTTAGACGGACCGAGGCAAAGCCTTTCACTGGATCCTCGGAATAGCTGACCACCTGTTTCGGTGTATCCGCATTTGATGGAAACCGGCAACTCTAGCAACCGAAACACTTGTGACACAACACATCCCCTTAGTGTCTCAACACAACACAATACATTGCTCAACTCCCGTTCCTTTGACCTGTTCCGTTGTTTAATTGGATGTTGGAAACAAGTCAAACGAAGTTCCTTGACTTGTTACTGTACGTACTTGTAGGGAGGCGACGGGACGTCGCCCATGACAGGGCCTAATTGACGCCGGCGATGCGACGAGCGTCAGGGGTGACCATGACCGTCGCCAATTTTGGCGACCAGCGGAGAATTTTTTGGAAAATTTTCACCTATTTTGCAGCTGTCACGCCGGTTTTTGGTGACGGGACTGGTCGTGACCGTGACCCCGCCCAGACGTCGGCGACGCGACGGGGGTCCATTGTGACCGTGACCATCGCCTCCCTACAAGTACGTACAGTACTTGGCTGCACGTTCCCTTATGGTTTTCAGGGTGAGACTAGCCAATGGACGTTCTAGTTCCTTAGAACGTTCACCCGTTTCTCTGTGGTTCGCCCAACAGCTACCAGGAACCAGTACTGTTGCATAGAAACAACAGTTTCAGCAATGAGCACAATCAGAAACACGCAAAATTACGTGTATCTAACTATGGCCCAATTACTGGCTTATCAACGGCGAACAAGAGTATTGACACCGTTGTGGCGACAGGGAACGAGAGCATTGTTGCGGTTGAGGGGATGGAGAACGAAAGTCTTGTTGGTCGGCACGGCGCCCAAGGCCCTCTGGTCTTCAGTCAGGAGATCACCCTTGCTCGCTTCAGTGGATAGGGCTCTGGCGAAGCTAGAGCTCTACGCTCTTCCAGTGGAGCTCTATGCATCGAGATCTTCTTGAAGGACGGGAGTTTGGGCTTCCCCTTCCCGGGATCTCGGAAGGTGGCGTAGCGTCTAGTCCAAACTGATGCTGTCCCATTACAGCGCGCTCGAATCTGTTGCGACTCAAGATTCGGGCCCCAGACATTCAAGCATTTTGTTCTCTGACGAGTCGTAGGATTTCCGTGTCTCTAAAGCCGCGAGCCTCAAAGAGGTAGTCTACCCAGTAGTCCGATTGCAGGAGGCGGTATATGCCCGCTATGTTGGCCAGAACTGTCTCCGTTCTGAGACGATGGAGCCACAACTGGAGATCACCTACGCCAAAAGAGAAGCTGTGACCATGAATGAGGACATAAGTCGACTCATCCTCGACCTCTGGCTCAGGTTCTTGTGGGCGGGTTCCTGCAGCAACCTCCTGCGATATGACCTCCATCATCTTGCCTTCCTCCTCGGGTCCAAGGGAAACGACGGATTCAGAGCTTGGCCAAACTCTCCGAATTGTTGCTTCTGGGAGCGGAAACCTTACTGAGGGTGGGGATTGATCCGGCATGTCCTCGCATGGAGGGCTCCACAATTGGGGAGTGGGAGGAGAGTATCTCTCTCCGACACGATGTCGGGAGGCCTTCTCTCTTCGGTACATCCACACCGAGGGGGTGGTGCTAATCCAATCCCGATGTTGTTGTCGCCCAAAAGCTCATCCAGGCACGGGTCGGCCCGAATTCCTCATTGAGGTGTTTGAGGACTCGAGGCATAGCAGGTAGGTCCAAGAAAATGAGCTTCCATTTCAACTTTCGATCGTACCAAATCTCTTCGCCTTCTTCCGAGTTTCCCTTGCCTCGAGCATTCGAGCTGCATGAGCTCATAATCGGTCCGACGTCTGGCTCATCCTCCTCCGGTTCGACCTGGGCAAAAACTGTCCATTGCCCCTTGCTCATGGTGTTGCCAGAGACAGGGGGAAACTTCCAGTCGGTGGAAGGTGTCTTCAATGCCGTCGGATTTGTGCAAGGGACACGCCCAGGGTACATCCAGCTGCCAGTGCAGGCAAGCCGCCACTCGATCCAAATCTCGCTCGGGTTTGAAGTTCGCCTGCAGCGGGGTGTACAGTTCTGTTTCAGTAAACTTCATGCCCTGCACACTAGCAATTCGTTCGAACTCATTATTCAGCAGTGATTCGAGATCGGTTCCTTCCAAAAACAAGGACCGTACGCGAGACCCTTGCAGGCTATGGTGATAGGGCGTGTACCAAAACATGCATGAAAACACCGGTTTTTATTTCATTTTGAACCTATTAGTGGGCAGAAGTGAGGCATTAGATTATGGGTGTACACCCTCCCTGGTGGTAGGCTACACTATTGATGGCCGAAAGTCAGTGTAACAAATTAACTATGAAGGATTGAGTAGACTTGACAAGGCAGCCCAAAAGGCTGTTGCGTCCTGACTATGATATTCTACACTGAGCTATAGATGGTGGTGGTAAACCATTGTCTTATGTGCTGGAGGTGAAACATCAGGGAACTACTCAGAATTATTGACTTGCCGCTTCAACGGCCTCTGAATAGTCTGATGACTATTAAGAAAGATATACGAAGTCAGAATTGGTACAACCACATTAGGGCCAGCAGAGATATAGCGCCGCTTGATTTTGGGTAGAAGACAAACTGATTAGATTGGGATGAAGACATGTTACTGAGTTAACCATCACTGTGGTTACTCGGGCAGATCTGACCGTTAGAAAGATGCGAGCCTCGCATCAAGGATGACTGATATGATTTATGAGGATCGACACTACAGAATAGCGCCGCGCTATATTTCGCTGGTCACTATACTAGTCTGTCAGTGTCGCGCCGCTAGATATTGTCAAGCCGCTTGATATTTACTATGAGTTCCACCGAGCTTGTGAAGTGTGGGACTGATACAGAAGTTGAATAGGACTTGACTAAGACTGACTTGATCAGTCAGAAAGATGGAAGCCAAGACAACTAAGCATGTCTTATGGTGTGCTAGAGAAATACATGTGGACTAGCCCCAGTAGCAGGTCATAATACCCATGGTTGAGAATGCCTTCTACGCCATTGACTTGAACAGTCTAAGGTTTAACTTGAGTCTTGATATCCTGTTGGCGTGAAGTCCCTGCTAACCCAGCATAACCGTGCTTAAACCACATAGTTGCTATTGAAACAAAAGCCTTATTCCAACCTTGCACACCCTCTTGACGGGTGATATGTACCCTACTTCCCCGAACACACACACACACAAGTATTAGGATTAGGATTAGTGATTTGTTTTCGTTTTGGTTGGTTTGAGTAGAGTGACTAGTTCATTTTTCTCACTAGTCACTCCATTAGATTTCACGGCCGCACCCTAGTGCACCGTATCAACGGGGTAACTCGCTGATGAAGAAGCATGGCGCATACGCCTCGAAAAGGTACCAGTGGACGAGATCGGTATTCTTCCCGTTGACCCATACTCCGATAAGAGTGTCATCGGCCGGATTAACCCCCTCCTGAATAACGTTGCTCACTCTGATGAGGAGACTCCATCCATTTGTCCATGAAGGTAACCCAGGCTTGCCTCTCTTTAATTCCTCGCTGACATTCGACGAGGGCATCCATGGCGCGGTCAAAAACGCGCAGGGAGCATAGTTGTTCAATGTCGGCACGACGAGGATAGATTGGGTGGCGGTCAAGAAACCGATGCTGGGTAGCTTGAGGAAGACGGGAGGCTGTGGATCGTTTGACCACTTCATTCCGAACGGTGAGAGAGAGAGAATATAGTCCGATTGGATGTTCCCTTCCGAGTCACTAGTCGATTCCCATACTGTCATTCCGGAGACAAACTCGTTGCTGGAAGTTTCCTGAGTTCCTTCCCGGGTGATCATCCCGAGCCATGGCTGATTGGGAGTGTATGGCTGGGCCACGCGGGTGTAATCCCACTTTCCGCTATGACCGTTGCTCCTTCTCTAGTCGAGGGAGGGAGGCGACCGGAACTCCGTTGAAAGGAGGAGCTGGACCAGGGTAGTAAGGATCCTGACTGGAGTTCGGGCTCTAGATTAGCCAAAGCCTTTTCCGGGCTTCGACCACTTGAGCTCGATGTGATCTGAAGCTCGGAATTTGTCCTCTGAGAAATGTATTGTCAACAGACGGTTCCAGGCGATAGCTGTGCTGGTTGCGCAGTCGCGGGGTGGAGAAGTTGCAGGAGTCGAAGGTAGACATTTCTTGGGAACAAGGGCGGAGTCTTTTGACATCATGCTATGCTTGATAGGTCTGAAACGTTCGGCGGGGAGGGGAGAAGAGTGATACTTGAGTAGGGCAAGTGCTCGAGGTGGTGGTAGAGTAGAAAGGAGAGAGAGACAACAGGAGCAAATGTCTCAGGCCGAATGTTCCGATCATTTCGGAAAGCATAGACTTATTTCTTCAAATTATCCAAGTATTCTCATCAAATTTCAGGAGCATTGCGCAGGCTGTAGTCGGAAACCCAGGAGTCTTCGGACGGTTCGAAACCACGCCATTGAATCAAATACATCCGACGATTTCCGTCTTTTGCGTTTGGTGAGGCAATGCCCAAGAATGGCCTCAACTTCATATTCCTCACTAGCGTTGAGAAGATCACGAGTGGGAGGCAACGTAGTTCGTTCTCCGAATCGCGGGTCCAAAACTCGGTACTTCTTGAGATGAGCCAGGTTGAATATGGGATGCATAGGGTAATTGTCTGGCAGCCGCAGTCAATAGACTAAGGGATTGATCCTTTCCATGACTTCGAAGGGTCCGATAGTCTTCTGGACTAGCTTTCAACCGGTGCCCTTGACGTCTATGAGCTTCAAGGTATGTGGATTGACGAGGGCGAGATCTCCCGGCTGTAATTCCTCCACGGGCCGTTGACCTTTGTTGTATGCCCGAGCTTGCCGCTCCTGTGCGAGCGCCAAGGCGTCACGTGCGGATTGGCGGTGCTTTTCCATAACCGCAATGTACTCTTCGGCCATCTGGCTCGGCAAGAATGGTCGTTTGGCAGGATCGGTGTCTGGTACTAAGAATGCTGCCGCTCCTTGGGGTTGATAGCCCATGAGTAGAAAATTGGGAGTGTATCCCGTAGAGCTATGCACCGATGAATTGTACGCTCGAGAGGTTTCACTAAGCCATCTAGCCCAGGAATCACAATCAGACGTGACATAGGCTCGGAGCATCTGCTCGATCAATGTGTTGAGAACCTCTGTTTGGCCGTCAGTCTGAGGGTGGTGCGAGGAGGATAGGGCCATGACGCTTCCGTAGTATTCAACCACGGAGCGCCAGAACACAGTACACCATCTTTTGTCTCGGTCTGCGATAATCTGTTCCGGCAGTCCATACATGTTTGCTACTCTTTCCATGGAAATCCGAGCAAAACCTTCCTGCGTTAATCTGTCGTGAGTCGGGACAATGATGGCATACTTGGTCAGCTTGTCGACTATGACCAGTATCGCGGTGAACTTGGACTCACCGGACGGGGGCAATCCCGTGATAAGATCAAGAGAGACAGTGGCGAATGGTCGACTCGGGATGTGCGAAGGTCGGAGGCCACCCATGGGTGCTCTACGATCAACCTTGATTTTTTGACAAATGTCACAGGAGGGGACAAAGTCGTCAACATCTCGCGCCCTCCTAGGCCAGTAAAACAGCTCTCTGATCCTTGCGAGGAGACGTTCCAGACCTGTGTGAGCGCTTTCGATAGCAGAGTCGTGCATCCATTTGAGAATGAAGGGTACTTGAGCCTTGGGGACGCACAGCCGGGAATTCCAGTCTGCGTCGAGAAAGTAAAGCAGTCCGTTGTTTCCTTTTTGAAACTGAGAGGGAGTGAGCAAGGTGTCCTGGCTAGGCGCAGATTCGACGTAATGTCGTCGAAACGCTGGGGTCCTTCCGATAGCTTTTAGCGAACGTTCGGAGGAACTCAGGCTTCGCTCCCAAGAGGACATGAGATCGTCGTTCCCAATCCTCTTCCGCTGGCTCCTCAGGAGGCGACACTCCAGAGGGGTAAGTCCAATGATCTCCCGTAGGGAAAGGTAAGTCGTCCACGGCTGGGTGTTCGTCATTCAACTCCACCTCCGGAGACTCATCGAGCTTAGCTTGTCGACGGGTCATCATGGGATAGGCTTCGTATTTGTAGATGATGTCTTCCCACCAGAAGGCCGTGAATGCAGCTCTTTTGGCGGCGAGTGAAGGTGTCCTTGTCCTCCGAGGTCTGGGCCCAATCTACTTCCTCTTGGTCGGGAGGTATAGCCGGAATGTCGTCATGAGTAGGAGAGTTGTGCGGTGGAATACGAGGCAACCTGGACAGGGGATCAACATTAGAATGGATCCGCCCTGCCCGATGCACTATTTTCAGTCCAGGGTAGGCAGCAAATACTGCTCCCCACGCCGCCAACCTCCTGTTCGCATTTTCGTACACTCGAGCCCATTGCAGAACCAAGCCCGATTTGCTGCTTTGATGTGCCCGAGTGGAGGGCATGAAATCACATTCAGAAACACAAACAATGTTTCAATCACCGTTTAAGCAGGTATGGAAGGTTAAGGGAGTATCGTATAAAGAAAGCACCTTAATAGCGGTGCGGTATGCCTCGGCCACGGGAATCAAACGAATGCTGGTGCAAGGCGGGCTTTCAGGGATACGATGAATGTTGCATCCCACAGATCTTATACCGTTCTAACTTGTGCCTCGTTGATATATAGTATGTATCGGCGTGCTTTGAATTTTCGAATCCATGTCCGCCGTTATCAAATGCTCCGAACACATTTCTTCTCGCCTGCACCCACACCAGCTGTTCCCCGCGTCCTATCATCCCCATCCCCACACGAGACGCGTACGACCACCACCTCCGACTCGCACGTCTGCATCCTCCCCCACGCCGCAATCCAAGTCTGCTGCAGCAGCACTTCGTCCGCATTGTGCCCTCCCGCCATAGTGTACATCTCGTCTAACTGGGTCCAAGTGCGCAGGGAGATATCGAGCACGCCGCGGGTGTAGTCGAACACGGCTACGCAAAAAGTCAACATAAAGCCGGGGGCGTCAATGTCAGGTAACGCGGCTCGGCCTTTGGCGGCGATCTCCGTGCGGTGCTCGGCGTAGTCGTGGTGCACGAGTGCTTGCAGGAAGAGCCGGTCCCGCCGGGTGAAGGGATCTGCATAAGGCGAGTCATTTATTGCAAGTTCGAATGGGTGAGGACGGAAAGGGGAGGACAGAAGACTGGGATAAAGGCCAAATGAATGCACACCTGTCGGAATGCACGAACGGAGCTGAGTACACATAATCCGGTGCCATCCAGATCGCGGAACGTCCTCATCCTCCCGCCAACCCGCTGTTTGGCAGGCGCGCGAGCAGTAGTGGACGCTTCGGCAGCCTGAACAGCGACGGGTATCAGCTCGTGGCAGCACTTTACCGCACTGTGGAGGTTCAGGTGAGAACGCGTTCTCGCAGGTCGCTGAGAATCGAGAGGGACTAACCTCTGGACCATCGCACCCTTGTAACAGGGTGAAATCGGCAGCAAAATACGACTCAAGCACGGCAATCCGCTGTCGCACAAGGCTGCGGAAGGATGCCCAGTGTTTGGCAACGGATGAGGTTGTGAATTCGGCGCTGGAGGCCAGCGCGTCTGCCTCGGGGAGAGCGTCGCGGATAGATTCGAGAACCGACTGATATATGGTGAAGCCGGGTAAGAAGGACTCGAGCAACTCCTTGATGTCTGTGCGAGCACTTTCATCAGAATGCAAACTGGCTGCGCCGATGATGAGGATTCGCAGCAGGCCAGCATTGATGGCCTCGACCATGCGCGCGGGGGCAGCCGCCCCACCAAGATTATCCCACAAGATGGGAAGGAAATCGGAGAGTATTGGAAACACGGTTTGCCTGCCGACTATTATCCGGAGCATAGTTGTAATCGTGGTGACGATTCCGGACGAATGAAGACACGCCGTAAGAGAATCGCTGAATTCTGTGATTTGGGTGTAGGCTGATCCAATGTGGGACGCGACGCTGTCGATCCCGGAGTCCTCGTCATCGTCAACGCCCAGGTTCTTGTTCACAAGTTCCAGGTGCTCCACGATAAGGGAAGCGAGACCACTCAGTGGGACGCTGAAGCCATCCAGGAGCTCGTCGAGATGGTGCGTCCCCTCGGTTTTCATGTCGCCAAGGAGCTGCCATCCATCGGCGAATTCCCACTTCTCGGGGTTGTCTTCTGGGTAAAGAAACAGGAATCTCACCGCTCTCGCGACGATGGTCCGTGCGCCAGTGGTCGCGTCGATGAGTTCCGCAGTGGTGGGGTCCCTCCGCAGGAGGGCGATGAGCTGGACATGGGTACTGAAAAGCTCTTCCCCATCCAGAGAACCGAGTAGTCTGTGAAACGTGCTTGTGAAATGCATCCAAGACCATACCCTTTCCCATACGTCGCGCAAGCTCGAGCTGGGAAGTGACGCAATACAGTTGCGCGTCGTCAGGAGACGCAAGGACGTATGCGCACGGAAGACAGCGTTGGAAGCTAGATTCCAATTTGGGCTCTCGGGATCAAAGTCATACTCGCTAGGCATGCGTTCACCTGCGAGGTTGACCATTAGAACCGGCGCAAACAGCTCGAGCTTGTCGGACGACGCAGTCTCAAAAAATCGGGTAAACCTCATGAAGTCCCCGAGGTGACCGTCTGCTGGGATTGCCTTGTTTGCGATCCGCTGAGAAGGGCGGTCAAAGCTTGAACCTTTGGGCTGATATCGGACTCACCCTCATGAGCGGTGGCAACTGGGAAAGAGCGTTGGGTAGAAGAGCAGGATGCATGATGTGGATAGTAATGAATTTGGGGTTATAAAATGTTGGAGGGGGTGTGTTTGGCACACCGACTGCGGCCGACTGGATTGATGAGCCCAGACTCTCCCGCGTGATGCGACCCCGACGCACGGTGTCGATGGAGGTCTGATTGCGGGTTTATGCCGTTTTCCAGTAATTGCAGGCCCTTGGACGGATGTTGAACGCCTAGCTAAGAGATGCGATCGATGCGACTTAGTGGTCGAAGACAAAGACGGATTGATCCGAGCAAATTTCCATCACATCAGTGGCGCCCAAGCAGAAGCCTCGTGACATTAGGAACATCGTTTTTTTTTTGCGTCCGTTGGGCCGAACCATCAGCAAGGGAGTAATGCAGCACCGGTCGCCAGCGGCGGCCACCGGCAGATGCTGATTGGCGATGTTTCCCGTCTTGATTCTGGCAAATTCCGATGGCTTGAATTGCCGACGGCCACCAGTGCCGACAGGCAGCGAATTCGGACCGAGATTCACTGGATTCTGCAAGGAAAAAATGAAAGTAATCCAATTTAAGCCGTCTGCCAGCTATTCTGAGCAGGTTCAGCTTTCAAGCCAGAGGGGGATTCAACTGGCTGACCCGGACAAAGAAATTAGTAGAACTGAAGAGAGGATGGTTCATCAGCGACCGAGTTGGTGGATGGCGATTGCAGCGAGAGGAATAAATCATTTGATAACGCGGGTTTCTGAACACACAGAATAAATGATTAATCGCAAGTACAACGATAGCCGGCTTTTGGTTCGCTCAGCTCCTCGTTGTGACAGCGACGCGTGCTGTGACGCTACGTGATTGCAGTGATCGGATCAATCGCGACCATGGTTGAACCCACCTCTTTGAAATCAAACGATGGTGGACTGCGAATGGCCTCTGTTGGGGTTTGGGACAAGGGGACAGTCCGACAAGGCCACGTCGTGTTTCACTTGGGGAACGCGTGGCGCTGACGCGACGAGGGCTGTACAAGGCTGTACCGGACAACCATTGTCCGAGTCATTATTTATTTGGACTCCGCATTATTCTATGCACGTTGTTTGTATGACTTATTGTTTTCTGGAAGGTATAAATAGAGAGCTTGCGCAGAGTCACCAGTAGCCACCGAGTAGTGCTGCCGCGAGCTGATACCGAGGGAGTTCGAGGTGACGAAATTTCAAATTCCGTGAGGCTCGAGGCTCCACAAGATCAGCTCGAGGTAGCTCAAGCTGGACCTTCCGCAAGTAGTAATTTCCTTCCCACGCCCTCGGACTTTTGTTCTCTCTCTCCCTTGCGAGCCAAAATGAAGCCTCGGTGTTAGTTAAAATTTGGGAATGGATATAGTGCAGTGAAAAGTATTAACAACAAGTTTGAGAATATTCTATCGTACCCCCCATCTGCAATGCTGAAATTATTCATCGTCACGGTCAACGGCGCTGCTTCCCCATCCCTCCCAAGAGTCGTTCAGCAGTTTTACCAACTGATCAACCTTCCCAGTGGTCAGCAGCTCCTCCAGGACATTGGGGTCGACGTCAATAACCGTGAGCTCTTCTTCAGTCGCTACCCATCCCTCCGTGAAACTGATTCGGCCTTTCCGGTAAATAAACTTGAGGATTTGGAGCATTTCCATGACGGTTGGTGATAGGCTACCGCGACGCAACGCGTCCGTTTCCTTGCTCGACGGAAAACCCGCTCACAGGGCACTGCAGATGCCTGTGCAGGGAGGACATCGAGAGCTAACCGAAAAAGTATTTTGAAACGAAATTCCCGGCGCTAATGACAGTCAGAAAAAAAAGAAAGAATGTTTAATACCTCCCTCACCTGCCAGTACTGGAGAAGATCAAAATCGGCGAACTCAGGGTCGCTCTCGTCCATGATACCTTCCGCCTCGTACTGATCAATTTCTTCATTAACGAGACGCAGATCTTCTACGACTGCGAGGCGCTCTGCCTCCACCTTCTCGGCCTCGGTCAGCTCCGCAGGAGCTGTTTGCATTGGCTGATCTTGAGACCCTTGGGATCGGGCCGCCCGACTGCCAGATGGTGGGAGAACCACACGACGCGAGGGTGTTTGGGATACACTCGGTCGAGTAGGTTGTGACTTTGACCGCTCTTCCTTTCGAAACTCGAGCATCTAGCAGAGGTTATCAGATATGCTAGATGATAGATGAAGTGGAGGTCGTACAGCCTCACGGAGCGAGTCCTTGGCCACCACAAAATCCCCCGCTGACCAATTCTTGCGCAACCAGGCCAGTTTGATGGTTGGGTTGAGAACTGAAGTGTTTTATTAGACGGAGCTCAAGGAAAATCACCGCGAAACTCACCCATCGCAAGCGAGTAAATCTTGGTACGGCGAGATACGGCAAGGTACTCCTCGAGTTTCTCGACTGAGGCCTTGATTGCATGGCTAATCTCCCCGACCTCTTTGGCCAGGTCGTTAAGCATTACAATGAGCTTCTCGTACAAAGGGAGGACGACAGAAAGGGTCGGGGTTTTTTCTGCAGAGACGATCTCCTGGACGAGATGAAAAATCTCTAAGAATCGTCGAATATCTTGAAGCACACGTAGGGTCATCGCGTCAAACGAATGGTGCGCGATATCCTCTTGCTCAGGAGCGTTGAGGAATTTATCGATTGCCTATGACGCGAGTGAAAACAATACGAGGAGAGATTCACATAGCTTACCAGGTACTGTTCCAAAACACGGTCTACCATAAGAAATGTTGCGGACCAGCGCGTCTCAGCATCCTTCAACAGGCCCACCACTCGCAGACGTTCGGGAGGATCTCCCCAGCCCCCCGCTTCGTTGCCTGCAACAATCGTGGCTTCGAAGTTCTCGCGACGTTGCCCTGAGGCTCGAGCAGCTGTAACGAGCTTACGTGCGGCTCCGACGAGGTCAAGCATCAATGCGTCCCAGTACTCGACATTATTTATCAGGGCCTCGGGGACAGGCATGTCCCCGCTATCAAGGACAATGTCCGGCGAGTAAATAGGGAGGTCAACTAGTGCAGCGAGACCGGCTTTCACAGCGAGATTAATTACGTGCAGAAAGCAGCTGCGAGGATGTTGATTGACGACCTGAACACTGCAGAATGCAAGACGTACCGAATACGATTTCCCTCGCTATCAAAGGGAATTTTGAGCACAAGTAATTCATGCTGAATCTGCTCCATCATGGTGCCGTTGTTCCCAGCGTTGTCGCAGGTTATCATCGCAATCTGGGAACAACAGATGAGCTCGATTCAACCGAAGGGAAGCTGTTCAGTGTCTGCGACGCGCCTTATGCACACAGCCAATCTCCTTCATCACCTGGACGAAGACTTTCCCAATATTTTCACCGGTATGACTGCCTTGAAGGCGCCGAAACGCGACAAATTGAGTCTTGAGTATAAGATTACCTCGGGTGTCCTTGACTATGTAGTGAGCGGTAATCGCAAGGTGCGAGTCAAGGTTAACCCGAGTCCAGATATCGTCGGTAAATGAGACGCGGCCCAAAGAATTCTGTTGAAGACGAGGTAAGGTTCAATATGGGGTTGAATGTGAGCACCCATACCTGAATTTCATCTATCATGGCGGTATACTCAATGTTGAACCTCGTCGAATGAGCTGGGACAACTTTGTACGGTGAGGAATATCTTCGTCTTCCAGCTGAGCTCCAATGAAAAGGAGAAGCTCTCGCAGTTCAGGGCAGTCGACGACATCCAAGGACTAAATTCATTAAGTTGCTGTCGTCGTTTACGAAATTGCACGAACCTGATCATCGACGGCGATCCATTTAACCAGTCGATTATAAAAGCCGGGAAGCGAAAATGGCTCGTGTTCGCCAGAGGGTGAGTTCTTGTTCGATGTTCCCAGTGTTTCCCAGCCCTTGAGTTGTTTCAAAAGAACCATGTCGCGCCAAACCTTCTCATGCGACTGGGATTTGAGGTGATTACGAATTGCTGTCGTCTGCCCTTCGACATTTTTCCAGGTCGTCCACTCGTCTCCGCTTGGGAAGGGTCGTAAGCAAGGAAAATAAAAATTGAGGAGTACCCGTACGTGCACACTGCACAGCCGACAGGCGAAATGCGAAAATTCTTTACCCGGGCGCTTAGTGGAAATCACTTCGCGCTCGGGCAGAGATTCCGGTTTCGCGTCCGAGTGAACGCCGCGAATAAAGTACCAAACATCTGTCGCAGCGGCAGCACTCCGGTCGGATTTGTTGAGGAGTGACCCGAGGTTGACACCAGGGATGTCGGTGACGGAAGGGTGGTGAGTAGCGCCCAACGCGGCCGCAGAAGCGGCGGCCCCGGCACTCAAGGGC
Organism: Mycena olivaceomarginata; assembly: GCA_029378375.1. Taxonomy (NCBI): domain Eukaryota; kingdom Fungi; phylum Basidiomycota; class Agaricomycetes; order Agaricales; family Mycenaceae; genus Mycena; species Mycena olivaceomarginata. Next base: position 21,644 of record JARKIC010002435.1, read on the forward strand.
CCAACCCCGAAGACGGCAGGTGCGTCAACTCCCGGTTCGTTGTTCAGGCGACGACGAGTGTTGGCCTCCGAGTTCTTCTCTGTCCGCTTCAGTTTCTTACGCGTCGGTCGCGTCGCAGCCGTGTTGGTGTTCGTTGCATCGCCCAGTGCGGTGCGGACGGGAGCAGAGGCCATTGAATTGTTGTTATACGATGCCGCAAACTGATTGTGAAAGGTCATCTGGCGCGGGTCGGTGTATGTTTGCATCGAGGGAGGAAACATATAAGCCGGCTGAGCTGAATAGGGTGGCTGCCAAGAGTTCTGGTTCGGTGTAACTGGACCCGGAGTAGGATATTGGTTTGGATAATAATTGCGAGGTGGGGTAGGCGGGAAGCAGGTGCAAGCGCGAAGATTCCCGCAGCGACATGAGTTCATCGTCGCAATTGGAGCACACGGGGGTTTGGGAGCAACAAAATATATTCCTCGCTATTTAACGCGTCCGCGCACCACAGCCGTCGCGTCGATCGCCCCAACGATTTCCGCGGTGGTGTGTGGAGCGGTCCCTACAAGGTCCCTACGTCATTGAGAACAGCGCCAGAAGGTCCCAAGGCAGAGGGTACAGAGAGACTCGACAAGGCAGTAGACAGTAGTAGAAGGCGCGCGTGCCGTGCGCATCAAGCTATATTGAGACAGGACTTCGAGGCAGCTTGAGGTGAGGTGAGTTCGGATCAGCTCGAGGTGCCCAATATGGCAACGCACCGAGCCGAGCTGGTAATCACCTCGAGTTAGCTCCACCTCGCGGCAGCACTACCACCGAGTGGCTACTGGTGGCTAAATTGGCATGCGCAATTCAGTGGCTCCACTTTGGTGGCTCCATTGGCAGCGTGTGAACGATGACATATCCTCCCCAGTAATACCAGATCAACTCTCATGACTATCTATGAACGCTCACAGACAGCCAAACAGCAGCAGAAGGCTAAGAAATGGACTCAAACCACGCTCAAGGGCTCCCAAGGTCCAGACCAAACCTGTCTTGCATCTGAATCTGGACTGTAAGATGGGCTTTCTCCCAAGCAGTACATAAAAAGTGTGAAATATATTTCTGCTGTATATGCATTGGTTGCATGTCGCAGATTCTGTTACCTACCAGGTTTTCGTAGCCACCAGCTTGCGCATGCCTGTGGAGCCACCTGGTGGCTACTGGTGGCCGATGCGCAAGCTCTCTAATACTGGTAGAGCAGGCTCACCGCATATATCATCTTTTTTCCCACTTTATTTCTCTATAGCCTCCTAAAAGGAACCCCGCCTATGACAAAATTCCAACGTTCATACCATAGTGTGCTGAGGAAAGCATAGCGTCGACTCAGGCCCAGCGCGATTTCAAGCCAGGTGACCCATTACCTCCCCAGACTCAAATGGATCGCAATCCTTTGGTGCACGGGCTTCAATTATTGTTATGGATTCGCATCACTCAGAGACTCTTAGTACTTCTTACTTATGCTTACGACCTTTACTATTACGCCTATCACGACTTATGCCCAATACTATGTGTATGCCATTTGTTACAGCTTGAGGACACGCTCGAGTCATCAACATTAAGGAACACGTGATCGTGTTAGCCTTCGGTTCGGTTCAACAACTTGAGTCAAGGTTATGAGTCAGACACAGCCCCGTAGTTAGTATACAAGCAGTCGCCGGCGCTTCGCGCCGGCTCCTACTTGCTAGATGTAACTAAAAAGACCTTCGAGTTTCTCTTGAGCGAATTGGAAGCACAGATTCAAGGAAATACAAACCTAATTTAAAAAATGGAGCACAGAGTCAGTGGGAGCGCAAAGGGAGAAAGGTCTGATGCCCTCGGAAGCTAGAACGGTTTCAATTGCAGGCGCGCAGTCGCCGCAGCGGCGATGTCTCAACGTCAAAATTATCACCATATTTGCTGTCGAAGCTGCTTTACAGGCGCGCAGTGATCGCGCACTGCGCAGGGCTGCGCGTTGAACTCGTCAGAGTATAAACATGAACAATGAATTCGCATTGCGGAGTTAGTTACAATAGAAGTTCCTGCCACACAATGTTAGTCGTGGTTTTTGAGGTGTCTCCATCATATTTTAAAATCAAGACGTTGTCCGCGTCTGGTACTCGCGTCATAGCAGAGTAGAGTTGTCCATGCGAGAACACTGGCCTGCGGAGGTCGAGGCCTAGTTTTTGAACAGTTAAACCCTGGCATCCATTGAAAGAAGTAGCATAGCAGAGAGCTAGCGGGATTTGCTTTCGATGGACGACAAAATTGAATCCTTGAGGTTGAAAGTGAAATCGGATTCGAGGAATGTGAAGGCGTATCTGCATGACCGCCTCGTAAGTTTGTATATATTATAAATCGTGCTCCACGTACGGGATCGACCATTCTCCCGGCAACGATAGAAGAAATGGTCTCAACTTCAACCGTATACCGGAAAAGGTTTCGAACTATCACTCTTGTGTTTTTCGTCAGGCCACGCGATGCATCGAAGTTCCGTGTCAGCCTGCATATGGCTCCAATCTTGAGGACCAACTCATGTGGAGGAATCCCTGGCTCTTCCAAAGAGTTTAGGAACTCGGTATCAGCCAGAACAGCTTCGCTCGAGTTCTCGGCATCGCCCTCGACCGAGTCGCTGCTGTGGTATCGGTGAATTGGCCCTGGAACGTTATGAAGAATACTGGCATTGAAGGCGTTCACAAAGGCGTTAAAGGGGCTAAGAATTGCTCGGGAAATGCAGATGGTGGGGTCTGCAACCACAGTCGGTGGAAAGACAAAATCAATAAGCTCCTGGACCGATTGTGTGTGGTTCAGACGGCTTAGATCAACCATATCTTCCTCATAATTGTCTCCGATGTCGTCCAAAAATGATGAGAACTCTAGGTCATTCCGCTGGCGCATTGATCGCTCCAGCCGTAGGATTTCGAACCGGTTGAACACGGGTTGAGTACGGAGAGATGCCCTGCATATTGCAGTTCGGCCTCCGAATCGAACAACAGGCGCCACCTAATGCAACATGTTGAAAATGCGCCGAAGATTATGGACAGAAAATACACAAACCTGTCGAAAGTCTCCAACAGTTATGATCATTCGCCCGCCCCAGACGCGATCGAGCTTTCCGGTCAACATCCGCATTAACCGATCAGCGCAGTCGAACGCCTTGAAATGCAAACCACCGATCTCGTCGATAACATGACACTTCGCGGCATGCAATAATCGTGCCCGATCGCTTTTGAGTCCAACAGATGATTTCAAAAATGGCTTATACTCGTCCACTGGGATCCCATAGAGGTAGTGTGTTGTTCTTCCCCCGGGGTAATTTTTCGCCGCAAAAGCGGACGATGCCGAGAGTAAAACAATTTCATCTTGCTTGCGAAGAGCTCCGATGACTGGATACAGAAGGTATGTCTTGCCACGACCCGCGCGACCATCGATGTGGATGGGAGGGGGATCATTCATGGTTGAAATCTGCATGATGCGCTCATATACAATGAGCTGGATTATATATTGGTCAGTCAGTCTTTGAATCAAAAGTACGATATCAGTCCGACCTGTTCCGGAGTAAGACTGTCCCTAAATGCGCAGAGATTGGTCGGGTCTCCACCCCAGCGTAGGCGCTCGGCGTCGACTTCGAGCTGACTTTGTTCTGGTTCTGGAAGCCCGATATCTGTCAGTGTTCTGCCCAGCCCTCGAAGGAGAATTTGGAGTGCGTGTAAGAGCTCATTCCTGACCAGTGTCGGGTCAGGAGAAGATGTCACTCGCAGCATGCGATCTCGAATATCAGCGGAGAGACAGGCCTCATGAGAATCCCAAATGGACATAACAGGATGACCTTCCGTTGCCAAAACAGCGAAAATCCATCGCAGCTGTGCAGGAGCTGCGCCAAAATGTAACAGTTCCTCAAATGCCATGATTCCTTCATCGCGGTTATCAAATAGACCCATGGCGCGAGCAGCATCCTGGTGTGTTGGGTAAGTGACTCCATCTACAGTGCGAATGTCGACCCAGTCCCGAGCACTACGATGCAGAAGGAGAGCCCTAAGGTAGAAAACATCGCCATGGCGGGGGGTAAACCATTTGGATACGACTGACGGTGATATGCCCCTCCTCATAGAATCGAATGCGCATTCGAGGTCTTGTTGGATATTCATCTTCCAGTATCTCCAAATCGTGCATCTCCTTTTCAGGATCGTGTTTCTCTAGTCTGCACTTTGAGCCGAACTCAATGTAGGTCATCTCGTCGAGATCGGGGTGATGGGGGCGCGCCATGTATCGGACCAGCAACGTGCCGTCAGATTCAGAACCATTTTTGCGCGCCATTTGGCCCCACTGCCTGCCAGGTAGATGAATTGGAAGTCGTTTGACTGCGGGTTTCTTTTCAGTGATATGAAAAGATGCAATGCGAGTGGCGGCTTCAATGCTGGACAGGTATCTCCCACGCTCATAGTCCCTGATTTCGTCTACCGGCTTGCGAGCAGAGGGGGAAGGGGTTGTAGGATCACGGGGTGTTCTTTGAATACTCCAGTTGGCCTCGTCAAAGCCCTTGAAAAAATATTTGAACAGATATTGGAAGAGATTGACCCCCATCGAATATTCAACATTGATGTGGCAATCATACTTAAGTATGAGCCACGCAATGTGAGAAACGATGAATTCGTCCTCGCGCTGACGACGGCGATGTTCGAAGTATCCTACCATGCAAAGAGTCAGAGATTAATTGCCCAATTTCATCTGTGAATACAAACCGCGATCGTTGAACGCCGACTCTGTTTGGACAGGTTTCGGATAACCGTACTGACACTCGCGCGGCCAACCGCAACGGTGGTATGTTTTCTTAGGATCGTGGATGTGTGTCATATGACGCTTCACGGCATCTCTGAGGGGTCCTCCATTGCGTGGGAGTTCTGCACTGAGAAAAGAGTCGATGTCTGAAGGGCTTCTCGGTACATTTCGCAGCGCAAGAGCAATATGCTCATGCGGAAGTCCGCGCTTCTGGAATTCGGTAACGCGGATGTGATAGAGCACAGGTCCAAAAAGAGAGTGAAGGTCTTTCATGAAAGAGGAGAGATACTGCTGGAATACTCGAACAATGAGGTCAGGTCGATCATTCGCCGATTGGCCTGGGAGAAGTTGAGAGGTTATTTCCGGCCAGCGAGGGTTGGTGGTAAAAGTGATGAAGAGGGTAACGGGTCCAAGGGCCTTGCGAAGAGCGAGGCAATCAGAAATGTTGGCCGCGGACCATGACGGCGAGTGAATAAACGTAGACGGTAACCGTACATCGTCGACGGGTTCTTCATCTCCCGTTCCGATGTATTCTTCATCATCTGTGCCCTTGTGCTGGTTTAGGCGAATATATGTGAGGCATGCTTCTTCAATTGCGCTCCAGGCATCGACCAAATATTCGCCTTATAAAAATCAGTGAGCTAGAATCATGTGAAGGGCTGAAAGCACCGGTCAATCGTGAGAAAATAGACATTTGTTCGGCGTTCAAGAAGAATCGAGAACGGTGCCAGCGGGCTTGGCTGAATTTATTCCCGGCCGCATTAAGACGATTCGGAGACCATCCTAACGTGCCATGCGGAAGCAAAAGGAGATAGTGCAGGGGTTCCACAAAGGGAGAGAACAGGTCGAGGAAGACAGGAGTGTCGGCTCCCTTTTTTCGAATAACCAGTTTCCTTCGGGTGGGGAGAGCAGCTGGTGCCAGCGAAATCATGGCAGCAATTTCCGCGCTGGGGTTTGCATCGGAATATTGCAGATGAAGGGCAATGTCTTCGTCGCCGTCGTAAGCATTCATATTTTCTAGCTCTAAGATGAAAGGGTTGACTCGTTCAAGTCCTGCTAGCGCACTATTGATCCATGCTTGTGGTATCTGTAAATCATCCCCCCTGGCAAACATTGCGTGGGGATCGTGAATGAACCATCTAATGGCGTGCTGTCCCTCATGCGCAGGAAGTATGCGATGGTAAGTGCGACCACCGTTGAGAGTAACGGCGGAAACACCCGGGGAAAAATGCATGAAATCTCCGTCATGGACCCCAAGAGCTGTGAGTGAGAACAGTTGGTTGAATTTTCGTGATAGAGTGGCAGTTTTTCGATCGTGGATGAAGGTATCCCATTCCTCGGGGTACGGCGGGAGAGGAGGCAGATAGTGGCTGCCCTTTGGGCCGCAGACGAAACACCGGTCATGGCATTGCTCTCCCTTTAAAATCTAGAAAAGGCCGTTCGAGGAGTGAGAGGATGATTCGGAGATAATCAATATGCGAGTGCGCACTTTGATACCGCAGTGTTTACAGGTTTTATTCCAATGCAGACCGAGTACCGGTTTGGCTTCGGAAGAATTTAATCGTGCCATGTGAACCCACCAATTTTCAGTATTGTGAAGCGGACCCAGTGTTGCATTTCTTGCTGCTCTCATCGCACCTGCATTGGTCTTTCGTCGTGAATCTCGCTCTGTAGAGGTCTGTCGGGCACGGCGGGAACGCTGCGCTTCACGCCGCCGCTCTCGATGGGACTCAATTTCGATTCCTTCCAGCATTTGATCCGTCATTGATTCTTCGGGTCTTGGAATGAATAATGAACAGTTAAGGCGGTAAGAATATGCATCAAAAGAGCTACGCACCCAATTGAAAACACCGACTCCATTGCAAGTACGCAAGAATGAAAAAACCGGGTGAAGGGAGGGCGAAAGTGATTGCGAAGGATCCCGAAAACCACAGCTATCTTGATAACTTAGCGGGCGCACAGTTTCCGCAGCAGACGCACAGTCTCCGCAGTAGGAGAGCGGATTGCGCACAGCACAAAGTTATTGCCATTTTGGTAGAGAAAGCTGTTGAGCCGTTAGCGCCAATCCGTCAAGCAAGGTTCAAGGGTGGTGATGGAATGTCTGCCGCGGCAAAGAAAGGACCGCGGACCGATGAAACAGCGCAATCTGTCAAGCGTGAGTAGGATCCGAAAGTTCGGGGCAAAGGTTCCCAGAGCGGAGTTTAAAGGCTTCACACACAGGTAATTTTATAAAGAGAGAGAAGAGATAAACCATCTGTAGACTCACTGCGGGTCAATCTATCTTTACCGAATACCATCTGCCTGAACCCCCAAACCCACTCTAAGTGTGAACTGAGTCTCTGTTCCGCAAAGGCTTAACGCTTGCGGCACTTTACCTCTCCGATCGAATAGTTGAAGCATCTGGCTCGACTAGGAGATTGTCTCATTGTTGTAAGTAAGTAGAAGCTTAAGGCCTGCTTACCCTTGATCAACGTATTAAATTACTGGTCAACTACAATACATCTGATTTTGTTTAGATTTTGACTCTGCGAGTCTTTGAGATTAAACCGGCAAAGAGCTGTAGATCGGCTATCTACAACAATTATCCACGTGGTCAACTACTATGGGTGGTCAACTACCCAGTCACTGACAGTAACTACCCTCTTTTCTTAGGCAAGGCACAATTCTGTGGCACCAGAACCGAAAGCGATCCTCACAAGGTCGGGGGGACAACGCAGATTGCATGCGCGCAGGCAGTGCAAGTCCTGTACGAAGGCCAGTCAACAAGTGTCAATCTCGTCGCCTGGAGGGCGGGGCACGCACTGTCCGACGATGACACATTCTTGATCTTCATCACAGTTGCACTCCGGGACTTGCTGAGTGCAGATTATGCACCCAGCTTTCTGCGGCCCGGGCCGGTGGGACACAGATCGCGTGTGCGCACTCCTCGCAGGTTCTGCGTTTCATATTCGCAAAATTAAGTGGATCGGCGCATGAAAGAAAGAAGGCGCAAAACGAGTGCGATACTCACTCTCCGATGATTACGCACTCCTGGCCCTCGGCGCAGTCGCACACAGGGAATATTTTAGGGCACGCGACGCACTTTTCGTCGCGCGTGGCGGCGTCGAGTGGGGCTAATTAATCCCAGTCAATGCGTCAGTCATTGGGTATGGCCGGGCCGGGACAGTGCCAATGAGGTCAACGCACTGGAGAGGACTGCGCCGATGGCGAGCGAAGCGAGGAGCAGAGAGGGGAAGGAGAAGAGTTTGAACATCATGCGTTGGCTGGATTCTGTAGGTGAGCGCTGCGGCTTTTTTATACTCTTGCCAAGAGCCAAGGAACTTGCGCCAACATCTATTAACACTGGCTGGGCTGTTTCATCCCCAGGGTCCAGGGACCGGGGTTTTTTCGCCGACGGGAAACGGGAGCAAGCGACGTTTGATTTTGCGCCCAGGCCTATTTGCCGTACGAAATTCAATTCAAGGTCGCGGGAAGAATGCATTGTTATTACGTACAAACACTGATACCAGGTCGTTATGCTGTCCATTTTTCCCATTTGTCCGTATCAAACGGCACTCACCATAAACCAGCGGGAATGGGTTGATGGATATGACCTCATAAAAAAAAGTACTTGGAATGCAGATAGTTCAAGTTGTTATTTTGCAACTCTGACGATGATTCTTCATTGGATTTGATTTGATATTGTGTTGAGCCACATACAGTCTGGTAAGACTACAATAGCTGTCCGAAATGGTTATTGTAAGTAACTTGTGGTGTTGTGTGTTCTAAGTTACTGTCTACTATAAAATACGTTGAAATCGAGTCAGCGAGGTATCTTGGAGTATTTTGGGTATCCGGTCATTGTAATTTAATTGAATGGACGGTGTTGTCGTTTTTATGGTGAGATTTGAGAAAGAAATTGAGAGAAAATCATGTTGTAAGTAGAGTAAAGTAGCCACGTCCGATGTTATGAGAAGGAAAGGAGAAGAGAGAGAGGGAGAGAGAGTGATCGGACTCACGAGGCGCTAACTTCAATGGCAGATCTTCCCGCCGTTCTTCCACGAACGTGCCGTCGCCGAGAGGAGCCTAGGACAGTAGCTCCGAAAGGTACAGCGGTCCGAGGAGCTCGGCGTCCCTGAAGCCGGCGCGGAGAGGCTGGCGGAGTGATTCCCATTTGGGCATTGAAGAAAAAAGTGGGCACGGGACGTGCCGCATGCTTCGCAGGCTGGGGAGGGTAATGAATCTGGTCTAAGCTGAGATAAGATGGAGGGGTTGTGACAAAGATCGTGATGGAGAAATAGAGGGCGCGGGGGGTGAGGGGGAGGGAGAAGTGTTATCGCCTTGCGCGCGCTACCCGTCCTCGATGTTTTCCATCGCATGATTCTTTATGCTATGCCCATAAAGACGTAGATAGATATCAATATAGTAAACAGGGAAATCAGCCGCGGCAAGCCGAGGATAATATACAAGTCGGCAACATTTTTCGTCAATGAAAAGATAAGTGCTCGTTCTTTGGTCTTTACTTCCGAGCTAAAGCTTGGCGATATTACCAGCTTTGACCTCCGTGGGAATATCACTCTCGACTCCCAATTGGGCGGTCACCTCTGATCTCTCTACCACCACCATCGATCGGCGTGTCTCCCTCTTTATAAAATTATCCATGTCTGTCTGAAGCCTTTTAAACTCCGCTTTTGGGAGATCAGGCCCGAGGCTTTGGAAGCGCTGGGTCCAGACCTTTGGAAGCGCTCAATAAACGGCACTTTCTCGGGGCTTTTGGCCCCATGATCAACTTCAAGCGCGGGCGCACCTATAAAAGTGTACACAATGCCAAATTCTGTTTTTTTTGCTCACGTTATAGTTTCCGAGGCGCTAATTTAAGCGCCAGGCACCAGTGACTTGAACTTCTTGCAACCTCATCAATTCCGCCCTTGCTTTGAAGGATAGGCGGGGGATAAAATTCTGAACTTGACTGCAGCCTTTAAAACAGACCGCTCTGCAATTCCCCGAGCACTTATCAATTCAATTCCACTCAACTGAAGTCAGTCACACATGAAATCATGACCCTTTGCAAACAGATGGGAAATAATCTCACAAAAGAGGTTGGGAGGCCGCGAAGCGGCCGACCAGCCTCTTGTGTAATAAGTGATTGTTCTTTTTATAAATCGAAAGCAGCTTTGACACACACCGGCGTTTGTCAAATATTGGGTGGTCCAACATTGATGTGGACACGTAACTCGAAAACCAAGATATCAGATTTGCTTTAGGTTGTGCTGAATTCCTAATTGATTTCAAAGCTCTCAGCTTTGGTTTCGGCCCCCACTGCAATCAAAGCTGATTCAACTAATTTCAGTTTTGCATTTCGGGAGACTTGAGATGCCAGCCGAGACTTTACATTTTGACATCAATGTTGGACAACCCAATATTTGGTAATCTCTCCCCAAAATTGCTGCCCCGTGGATGCACATGCACAAGATTCCCAAATATATGGTCATCCGATGTTAATACCGCAACTCAAAGTACCACATCTGCATTCAGTCGAACTGACATCAAAGCTGATTTAACCGATTTCAGTGTTGATTTCAGCCCAGCCTAAATTAAAGGTGATTCCAGTAGTCTCAGGCTTGTTTTCAGTCCAGTTGAAGTCCAACTTCATACCCAAAATTTCGAATTAGATTCCAGCATATCAAGGGCCACCCAATATTCGGCAACTTCCGGTGTGACACCAGGTACATTTACTTGTCCCTGTTTTCCAACAACAGAAATTAGTGGCTGTATTGAAGGGTCTCTTAGTTAAAAAGACTACGATTTTATGATCCATTTAGTGGCTGTGCCTGGCTGACATAATCTCTGTATGTGCGTGAGTTCGATTCCCGCTGTATGTTATCTTTATTTAGTGCAGGGATAAATTTGCGAAGTGGTTTGTAGGAAAACTTTAAAGTTGCAGAATTATGGCCAATGTGCATTGTAAATGAGATCAGGATGGTCAGGGATCCACATTGAGCACTCACTGAATGTCTTTGGAAGCATGCACTCAGACTCGGAAGTTGCCGTGATGGATAATCGGCATCAATGTTGAGCCCGATGATCAATGCAACCGGGTGTATCCGAAGTCCTTTGTACGGAGGCTCAACACAGCCACACACTGTGTTTTGCCTTTTACCATCATGATCACCATTAAAAATCAGCTAAGCAATATCATGAGCAATATCTACTCAAGTACACAGATTGTGTTGTGATTCATGATTTAATCTGGTGCTTTGCTGATGGTCAGTCCATCTGGGATGTTGGTGGTGAATTCTTGCTAGCTAGATGTGCATTGCTTGGGTGGAGTGGTAAATATTCGGTGAAATATAGCAAACACCATTACTGGAGTGGACAACAAAAAGACACAAAAAAAAATAAGTATGAGTACATGCCGTGTGAAGCATCAACCTTCCCACCAAGTTTTTCCAGTCCAGTGGCAATAACAGAGGGTTGAAGTCGTTGAGCCCGGGGTCAAGGTGGATGTTTCAGAGTCAGGGGAGGTCCTCCAGGGAAGTGATAGAACCGGCCATGCTCTCCCAGAGGTCCCCACCGTCCGGATCATCTTCGTTCGGGTAGTCCGAGGGGGATTCATACCACGAGAGGCCTGAGGACGCGTCGTATACGGTCTCTGCTTTTGGGATGACAATCATGGTTAATTTTTCCAAGATGGGGAAGGACCCAGCCGGTGCTTGGAGAAACTGGTGGAAATGGTCTGCAGACAGACTCAGAGTGAGCTCACAGATCCTGGAAGCATTAGAAAGCAGCAGGTCCACAATAGGGTTGTTGGCGGTGGGATAGCAGCTGCAGACGGCAAGCACAAGTCCTCGAGGCCGGCTTCGCGCTTCCCATTGTTCAAAAAGCTGGTGAAGATGGCGGTAATGACCTTTCGAGTAGAAATGGAGCGGGATCTGCATCCAGAGCTCGCCGGTGGAATGTGAAACTTGGCGCCAGCGTCTGCAGACCTGAGAGACTGCCAGAAACACTGTAAGCGATGGCAAGAATGGGCGAAGAGTGTTGATTCGGAACTCGAGAAAGATCTTGCCGAGAAGCTTGAACCGAAGAACTGGGGGAGGTCTGCAACCAATGGTTTTATCGGGGATTTCCTCGGATTCGGTAAGGAGTGCCTGGCAAAATTGTCGAGCGGGCGATGAGATGTTGGTGTCAGAAAGTATCCTCGGTCTCGGGCAGTGATATGGTGCGGTCAGCAGCAGTGATTTCTCCGCCTGACAATTCCGAATCCAACGGAAAGAGACAACAATGGATTTGGATTCCTTCAAGGAGTGCAAATCACATGCATTCTCCTCCACAACGATGCGGGTAACGTGGTCAGAGACTGTTGGAAGCCATTGTCCCCCATTCTCCGTCACGGTTTGAATGAGATCTGCTAGATCGGCCACGAGCTGACACGGAATCAGAGCTGAACTGCAGATTGTTTTTAAAATATGACGCACCCCAACCACTATAATTCTCTGATTTTCCGCAGGTTCTTTAAGCCCGGATAACTCTCTTATCTGTTTATCCATATTTCGCATCCTTCTCGGTATCGGTGTAGGCAGAGGTCTGCCGAACTTGCTTGCCTTGAGTTATACTGACCCTCCTCCCAGATTATCCTATGAGCGCCTCGGTCACCAGCGATCGCGCCGTCTTACGGAAGCGAGGAACCATGCTCACATACATCTTCTCCAATCAGGTATAGTCCGCAGATCCGCAATACGTTACATTTCGCTTTCATTTCCCCAGTCAATGATCATGGTGGCTGACTTCGACTCAGGGCTCCTTCGTTGGATCGCTCGTCACCATCGTGGTTCTCGCTGCGTACAAAGGCATGATGGACGGCAAGGGCGAGACGAGCAAGGTCGACGGAGGTACGTGGAGTCCAACTGCCCGCGGGCAAACTAACCTGAAACCAAACCGCAGTGTGGCGTATCGTGGTCGGCCTCTCGCTCATTCCTGCTTTCGGGACGCTATACCAGCGCTTAACATTACCCGAATCGACTCGATCCGTCGCGTCACAGAACAAGGACACGGAGAAGCTGAAGAAGGACAATGCCGTTACCGTCACCAAGGTAGAACCAGATTCGCCCGTGGAAACGAATAACAGGTCCACCGGAGTAAGCGCTCCCCAGGTTGTAAAGAAGAAGGCACACTTTCGGGGTAAGTGTTTCTTCCGTCTTCGGTACACCTTTATTCATTTTTGCCTTAGAATTCCTAATCTATTATTCTGAATGGCGACATGCGAAAATACTGATCGGGACCTGCATGTGCTGGTAGCTATTTTTTCTGAATGGCGGCATGCGAGAATCCTGATCCTACGTGTGCTGTGTAGGTTCCTCCTCGACATTGCGTTCGTATAACATTTGAACTTCCGTGTTGAGATAACTTATGCCATTGGTTGATTCAGCTTCTACGGAATCAATTTGAACCAAAATGTCGTGCTGGAGCAGATCGGGTTTGATGGCTCCAGTGGCACGCCCTGGGAGAAACTGTTCAAGGTGTCTATTGGGGAAATTACGAGTACTTATATAATCGTTCATAATATTCCCAAAGGGACGTTTTCGAGACCTCGGTGAAAGTCAGTATACAAAATCTGTATAAAGGTAAATAGTGGTTGTGTTGAAGTAAAAGTACTCTACAAGACTACATTCATTCTAGTGTAATTAGTGGCAGTGCGGGTGAGGTAATCTGAATCACCCCTCGCTTGAGTTCGATTCCAGCGTGTGGCATGTTTCTTTATGGCCATGGTCAGTCTTATCCGTGACCCTAAAATAATGGCTGATTCCAGAGTGGTGCCTAGATGGTTATTTGATTTTGTTCCGCTTTTTGTGCTCATTTATCGGGCAGCCAGATGTTGGAATCTGCCCCCGATTCAACTCACTCCAGGTTCTTCGGGCCAATCTCATGTTCCCAGAATGTTTTCAAGTACAGAACTGCGGGATTCATGCCAAAGCGAAAACCCAGGTGCTTGCCCAGGAATTTCAATGTGCCATATTGACGAAGAGATCAAGATCATGGGAAAATGTTGAAGAGCCGATCGAGGGCGCCATCAGAGAAATTGTTGAGGAGTCGATCGGGATCGGGTGAGATAAATAGTGAGCCACACAGAAAAGAATAGACACATTCGGGAGGGGAAGGATTTGGCTGAGTGAAAGGTGAACTTAAGCTTGAATACTGCACTTGAATTCCGATGTTCGATGTCCCAAAAACGGTTCTAGAAGGTTTGATTGATCAGCCATCAATCAAGTTGGGAGGCGAATCGGTGGGAAGCACAGATCTTGGGCTGTTAAATGAACAAAACTTCGTTGCTTAACCTTTAGTTTAGGCTCCCCAGCCATGCTCGCATTTGCGTCCAATCAGTAAACAAGGAACAAATATGTTTTGCGTAATTCAGTACAGTCACCGGGTGCCAGATGCATAAACGTGATTAGTGATGCCCCACGATGACCTTACTCCCTTACCTACCCTTCCGCCCTCGTTCCAGTTTCTCGCATCTCACTTGTCTCCAGGCTCATGCTGTTGCTTGTCCTTGAGGATCTCCGTTCATCTGAGTTTGGTCGAGTTCGGACTCGAGTTGAATCGAGTTTGATGCCGGCATTCCCTGTGCACAGTGTTTTTGTGTTCTGGTGCTATTCCGGTGGTAAATAGACACAGTATACACTCAGAAACTCACTTTTGTGTGATTATGGTCTGGAGCTGCCAGTTCTTTGCACTATGATGTGATTGGGGGTGTCTCGTGGCTTAGTCCTATATTCAATCGCCACATGAACCCCTTTTTACGAGCGATCAATCGGCGATCATTGCCGTCGGATGTATCCGAAGTCCTACGTACGCAAGACATGCATGGCCTCACATTTGTCTTTCCCACCCTTTACGACGGCAGTGGCTCATCACTCAACTGTCTCGGGCTGGAATCCGGAACTCACACCGACATCCCGGTATCCCAAAAAGGATTCTAGGAGGTCGGCGATCAATCAATCAATATCGATATCGACACTTGGGAACAGGATTCGTGAACGGCACTTATGGGCTGTTAATTGAGTCGAACTTCAACTGTGGGATATAGTCCAAAAGCATGAAGGCAAAACCTTCTGTATAAAGTCTAGTGTGCTATGCTGTGGACGAGACGAAGGCAGTGGGAAAAGTACCATTGGCCAAGACAATTCCTCTGTTCTAAATTCCGGTTTGAGTATGGAGCCCGACCACGCGACGCCTTCGGGAAAAAGTGCCTCCCCTCCCTCTATACAAAAAACACTACACGAGACAACAATCCGCCCAACCTGCAGTCCACAGCAAGGGTGCCAACAATTCGAATGAGGTCTAAAGAATATAAAAATAAAGGTTAAGCACCCGCCTCGAGAGGCCATACCTCAATCATATGTATGTATTCCACAGACCAGATGAAAGAGCCTAAGTTGAAAAGTAAGTGTGCCCTGTTGGAAAAAACATCAAAGATTCAAACAGAAAAATGTTGACACAATGACAGAAAGGGGGAGCAATGTCGCTCAATCATTGTGATCAGGTGGGAGATACGACAGGCAGACAATGTCGAGAATGGAAACGATGGGCTGGAGGTTGAGCAAGGGTAAATGCAAGGGTTGAAAAAATGTACTGAAGTTGAGTGGAAGGCAGGAAGCGGGTGAATGAACGGACTCAAACGTCATCGGGACGAAGTGATTGACAGCAATTTCAAATTCTCAGAGATAGAACTTGCACTCTCCGAGAAAGGAAATAAAAAGACGCCAAGAGATACTGGTAAGGGTTAAGAGATTTCAAATCTCGATCGCTGGAGTGCGGGCCGGACTCCGGGTTTCACCTCTATATATACTGCTGCACAGCCGGTTGTCCTCTTTCCCTTCGCCCCTCATCACCCGTACCATGTGCCTCTCCAAAATCTGCGTATTCTTGCCTCTACTGCTGCTATTTGCATGGATTTCTTGTGATGCTATGTCGAAATACCCCTGCTGCTCTGTAGCGACTACCTTTGTGCCGATAAGACAGGGCTCCTATTCTACTGCCCTCTGGCAGATACACAATATTTGGGGGTGCTCTCCCACCGCCTTCGGGCCGAATCAGAATACTCGGGAGTGCTCTCCTGAAGCCCTCGCACCGAATTATCTCGCCTTCAGGCCGAACCAGAATCTCGCCTGGAATATTGTCATTCCAGTTGGCGCCAAACTTTCCCGGTATGATGTATGCCTTCGAGGGTGCCGAACATTTTGGTGCGTGTTTTTATCTCGTGATTTTGAATTTACAGTTACACTTGGTCGTTGTGTACTGTGTATCCATGATTAGCACCTTTAACTCCAGTATAATGAAGCTCCGCAGGTATATGATTCGGTATCTGATGCTCAAGCATGACTGGAAAGTTTGGAACTGTCAAAAAGTATACCAAAGGCGGTGGTCCGGATTCAGAGCATCCACATTTATCCGCTGTTTATTTCCCTTGCACAGGTTGATATTTTGGTCCGTTTTACTCTTGTTCATCGTCCATGCGATGCATACAACACGTCCAGACGATCTGCAAATGCCATTAGGGTATTCTCGACCACGACCTACTGGGGGAGGGTCTAAGAAATATGTCATGGCTTCAGATGTGACACCCTGGATTCCAACCACTGGAATTGTAGTCGACTCGGGTGATTTATTGCTTTTTGATAGCCACGTACCTGTTCAACAGCTTTCCCCAGAAGATAATGGCAATGCAAAGAAGTTAATCCGAGCCAATTACCCACTCCGCCTCGTTGTTGTTGGGCTATCTGGTAGTCGCCTACGGAAAATAGCAGCTGTACACGGTGTACCGGCAAGGCAGAAAGACCACATTGATGCTATAAGACGGCAGTTGGAAGATCACGAATGTGTCTCCTGTCCCGAGACTATCACCGTTTACCAGCTGGTAGCAAACACCAAGCCGGAAAAGATGGCTCAAGCTCGAGCAACCGCTCAAGCATGGCGTGAGGCGAAGCAAGACAAGAAAATGGAGGCCGTTAAAGCAAGTGCTGCTCTGTTGAAGAAAAGAAGGCAAATACGAGACAGGAGGAAGAAAGAGCGTGAACCTAGCAAAGATGCTCCATCTCGGTTTCCACCAGTTCCTCCCTCTCAAGAGCTTCGCCATCAAGTTATCTCTAGGATGTGTGATGAATTGGATCCTGCGACATTGGAAGAAATGGGTTGTGCTGTCTGTGGCTCCCTTACTCCTCACATCGAGCTTACAAAGATGACTGATACCACCGTGAACTGGGACATCCTCAAAGTCGCCGGAGTTACAAGAAAGGAACTGTTCACCAATCACGATCCTATTGAAGAGTTAGATGGCCCGGTATTAGCAGACGGGTGCGACAACGTTTGCACAGACTGCAAAAGCGCCTTGTTGAAAGGTGCAGTACCCCTGCGAAGTTTAGCCAACGATATCTGGATTGGATGTGTTCCCTGGCAGCTCAAAGACTTGTCTTTCGCAGAGAGAATGCTCATTTCCAAAGAATAGATGCGTGGTTCGTGTCGCATCAGGCCGAGGTAAAATGAGTGCCAATGCAATCATGTTTGCAACTCCGATTGTAAAGATATATCAAGTTCTTCCAGTGTCCAAAGATGAGCTGTCTGAAGTTCTTGTGTTCGTTTTTCTTGGCTCGGCCCGCCCAACGGAGGAAGATTTCGCCAGAACCCCGATGCTTGTGCGTCGCGAGCGCGTCAAGGATGCCTTGGACTGGCTCAAGCTCAACCATCGAGATTACGCAGATCTCGAAATATCGCCAGACAATCTTCAAGATCTTCCGGAGAATGGCATACCGTGTGGTGTAGATTGGAAAGAGACAGTTGAAGGTGAGACCAACGTTGCAGAAGCTATGAGTGTCCATGACAACGGCGAAGAGGAAGAGGGAACTGCACAGGGACCTTGTTCATTTGCGGTTTCAGGACTGACAGGAGAGCAATACGACCCAATGGACATTAAGATCTAGACCTTGAAAGCTAGAGTGTTGACACACCTCAAAAATCGAGGGCAAACTCTCGGTGTTGGTCAGGCCGAGGAGCCGGAGTCACTGTACCATAATATCCATTTATACCCTCAGATGTTTCCTTGGTTGTTTCCGTACGGTTTCGGGGGTATTGGTCATCCAAGTCACAAGAAAAAAACTGTTCGAAATAAAACACAAGGGCGATTTGTTAATGTATCATGACAAACGATTCCAAACCGACTTGTATTTTCCCATGGTTGCATTCAATGATACACAAATAAAATCCGGCTCCACTGGGAGTCACTTACTCGCGAAGAAGAAGAATTTTGAGTCTGTTGCACAGCGGATAATGAGCCTGGATTCCGCGGTATTGAGTGACTTGGCAACCCGATTATCCGCTGGCGAGAATGTGAAGGCCAAAACCGAAGCAGAGCAAGTTTGTTTCGATGTGTTAAATGATCTCGAGGTTGTTGGCGCCAAAGTTCAAGGATCCATCACCTCCAAGAAATACATGAGTATGGGCGGTATACTGTATCAAAAGTATTTACTACAACTTCGAAAAAAATCACATCTTTTAGAAGGACAACTCGAGAATCAGCACAACAAAAGAGACAACTCAGAAAGAAACACACCTTGGAGATTAGGACAGGTTTAAACCTAACAACCTCAGAAAACACATCTAATTTGCAAAGAGGGACAACTCTGCACAGTGTGATGTACAACTTTTAATTGAGTCCGTAAAAAGTAACTTGTGAAAAGTAACTTGTGTGGAACTTGCCCCTTTCGGCACGCGTGCCGCAAGTTAACTGAAGTTTTCCCACGGGCTCAAAACTAACGGGTGTGGGTCACCCAAGTCCTGTTTTCATAGGATTCCTTTTAAACACCTCTAAATGCATTCATGTTTACCTCAAATGCATGTACCGTTGAATTAAGTGGTATATAGCTGCCGGAATCCTCGGACTTGACATAGAACTACTTTAGTCCGACTTTTTTGCAGTGCTGCAAGGAGCGGTGATAACAAAGCCAGCAAGGGTCGAGTCCTGTATGAATACGAGCCCAAATAGCTCCCGTATTCCGATGGTGTAGGATTTTTAAGCTCTGTTTGCGGTTGAACCCACCTCAGCACTGGCACAAACCCATCAGCATACTAGTAGTCCGTGCGAGGCTCCATGTTGATGCTTCCCTCTCAATGTGATAGAAGCCGATGATGTTTTTACTTTGATGTTAACGGACGGTACACTAGCAAAATATAAAACATCATCGTTGCTTCGAACCAAAAATACTAACTGTGGGGGAAGCGCCCGTTACATCAGCATCATTCAGCTCTAGGTTCTCGTTCTTGTGCTCATCCTTCAAGCTTCATAGAATAAATCCTCACCAAGTATCATTTCTCCCATGGTTCATTGCACATCCAAACTGACAAGTTGTCAGCACTGAGCTCATGGCTTGCTCAGCTTGGCTGGCACGGCTACCTGGGCATCTTTGCTAACCTAAACAGGGAGTCGAATGAATGTCAAGATCACTGTCAAGCATTGTTTACTCGAAGTAACTTCAAGTAACTGCAAGTAACTTGGAGTAACTTGCAGCTGACTGTAAGTAACTTGCAGTTAACTTACACTAACTTGTGTGCCAAGTTAGATCAAACAAACAAACTTGCGATCAGATCGCATCAACCCCCCTGCCAACGTTAACTTTTACGATCAATTAGCACAAGTTGACATGTTGCAGGTCACTGGCGCACTCAGGTAACGAGGAATAAATTCTCTTGGACATTTATATGGTGCCTAATTTGAGCTTTCACACCTGCTAGGCCTGAGACATATACAATGAATCCTTTTACACTTGTTCAGGACAATTACACTGACACCGCCTCTAGAAGGTCACAGGAGACAAAATTACAGATCAAGATCAGGTTTCTATGTCAAGTATGTCTCACAGACTTCCCTCCGTACAATCAATTGCTCTCCCGGCCTGACATCATGTTCAAGTCACTGAGAAATAGGGGGGCTCAACGGTTTTCATCAGTGGTGAGGCTGTATGGCACACATACCCTGCAAAAAGTATTTACATGTTCACATACGGAATCTAGATGCAACTTGACTAATTGGTCAACAAAATTAGACAACTTACCTGAATTGCAACTCATGTTAGTGCAAGTTGCCGTCTTGTGATTTCGGTGTAAATGCAAGTTGAGGGAGCTGCAACTTTGGTGAGCAACAACTTCGAGAAGTTGCAGCTTTGAGCAGTTGCAACTTTAGCTGCATGCGGCATTGAAACGTGCAGGTTTGGTCTCATGAAAATGCAACTTCAGGCAGAACAGTCACAACTTGGATTCTCTTTGGCAGCAAGTTAAAATTTATCACTTATTTCAATACTTGGGATGACTGGATTATCGAAGCAATAATTCTCTATAATCAATTGCGATATGTCTGAGGTGCATGGCTCCGTAATCCTCTCTTTCACTAAATGCTAACAAGGATATTTGCGCTAGAGAGGTTGAGAATTCAATGATATATTTGCAGAATATGCCAACACAAATTCAATTATTCCTCCATTGCTGCAAAATAATCTGCTGTGATGCAAACAACTCTGCAGTAAGTGTCGATCCCCCAATTTCCGGATTCATCTCCTCGACCTCGTCGTTGTGAATGATGAAGACCCCAGTGACGTACCAACCGACCGTCTGAACGCGAGAGATCACCTCTGGAGGTGCTGCTGCAAGCAAATGGAAGGAAGGATGAAAGATGCGAGGACATCCAACGAGTCCTAGTGCTGTGACAAGACACTGGTGGCTGGATGATGGAGATCACGGAGCATAGATGTAGATGGGAGAGAGAGATGTGATATGAAGCGTGAGCAGGGGCGAAGCGCAGCAAGAGTGAGAGCGAAACCAAACTGGGTGACTTGAGTCCAGTGTCTCGCTTGGCTGCCGCATCCATAGACTCTGTGTCAGCACAGAGTGGATTCAGGGTTCTGGGATGACGAGGGCGACTGAAGCACGAAGAGGTCCAACAAATAAGTCCAGAGTTTAGACTAGAATAGTGTAAATTACAGGAAAGTAGCTACAGCTTTATATACTAAATCCCCCCAGGGGCGGTAGTTAAGGTACAGTGTCCAAGGGCAATGGACAAGATTAATGCGAAGTAAATGAAGGGGGTATATGAACACAAAGGAGGTGATCGGGAACCCGAAGGTCGGGGGACCAATTGAAACTGTTCAGAATCCTGAATAGGTATCTTGGTTCGATTGATCAGATAGTTGATCTGATCAATGATCGGGTTGTTCGGGTTCTGGAAGTAAAATGAAAAGACGGTTCATGGACACTCTCAGGGGAACCCCTGCTCCAGCTGCTTCCATGTCCACCACTCCGGCTCCTTTTCTGTCTGTTGCTCCGGACGCTTCTGTGTCCGCCCATCTGTCTAGGACTCCATTTGTCCACCTGTCCGCGGGACTATCCGGGATATCCATCTGCTCCCGCTGGCAGGTGCTATGTGTTCAGGCCTGGGATCATTGTAGATACCTATGGACACGTGCTACTGGGTAGTTACTAACTGTATATAAGGTTCTGCCTAGCGTAGGAATCCTCATCCTTTCTTCTCTTCGGATTCCCTTGCTAGGTGCAAAGTATTTCTGCTCCTGTATTCTAGTACCTAAAGTAGGGCTCGACTGGCCATATAGCTGGCACAGCGGCTGCACATACACACATCCCTGTGCGTAGACCCATCCCCTGTAATATGTACTTGTCACTTTAGGTTTCCTACCTATCTTACTCATATGGGCTATTTTGCCCGTCCTTCTCTGATATGCCGGGACATTCTTCAGGCGTTCACCTTATTGTGCCCGTCTGAGGTTTGTTCCTTTGTCATCTTTATTTATTCTTCTTACTCATATCCTGTTCTATGTTCACCTCATTGTGCCTGTCTGAATACTACATCTTACACTTTAGATTCCCCCACTAGTGTCTGCACCCCGCCCCAAGCTTAAGGTTGCCCTTACACCACCTCAACACCTCTCTAGAGGATGATCAAGCCTTTGATGCATCAATCCCCAGCATGTGCCGAGATACGCCAGAGCTGCGCTTCACAGAAGCTGGCCCAAGTACAGAAAGAGGAAAAGGAAAAGAAGAGATGTGGTGTATAACATACTAATGGAATGTAGGAGTCCATCCGACCCTCCTGCCTATTGAGACAGCATGTTTGAACTTATATAGTGCATCAAAACCAATGTGGTCAGATGACCTCTTCTACATGGCTGTGAAAATGAGGGTAATTTGTGTTTGAGGTTGGAACACATCTCCAGACAGTATGAATGGGTACCTGCACAATAGGGAATAATGATTGAAAATAGAGGGCGAGTAGAAAATAGGTGGCTGTTAACACCTGCAGAGGAACTCATGGCCATCACACATAAATGCATGAACGACAAGCGAGACGGAAGGCACCTCCAAATCCTCTCCTCCTTTCCTATAAGGGAAATTTAACATTGTGCATTGTGCTGTACACTAATTCAATGGAATGATGAAACAGGTGAACCATTTTCTAGTTTCACCCCCAGTTTACTCTGCTGCCTCTGATTCCCGAGACTCTGTCTGTCTCTGTCCAGAGGACTTAATCCAGGCACTAAGTATTATTAATGGAAGTTATAGTAAACAGTTCATTATATCAGCAGGGATACTGTAGAAGATGTGGCCCGGGCCTGGCTAGTCTCCCCTAGGCAGACACTTCAACGAAATAGAGCTCATACCTCGCGTGTTGAAGTCTGCTGTTTACCGCGGGGGTTGGATTGCAGTAAAAGCTTATTATGTAGTTTTAGGTAATCAGATTCTGATTTTCTTCCTGCATGGGAAACACCAGTTTTGACAAGACTTTCTTGGGGGATGGTGTCTTCCGCGGTGATTAAAACATCTTACCACTTCAGAATTTTTAAATATGAGGTCTAATGCACTCACTGGAAGAAGCCATTTGGCTTGTGAGTGCCACGTGATTGATGGATTGAACTTCAGCCAAGACGCAAAATCAGTTGGGACTTGCCTGAAAAAATTGGAGAAAAATAAGAGAGTGTCTAGTACTCGAGAAAATGTTCCTGGATGCAGAATAGCCTATATTTATTAGTTGTATACAGAGGAAACACAAAAATGGTGGAAAGTGCAGCCATCAATTAGGTAATAAGGTTTTATTATGATCCGAGCCCCGCAGTAAACAACAGACTAGAGCCTGGCATAGTTGCAGCCAATTGAAGTTGTCACCTGCCAAAGTTGTCCTTCCAAGAGTTCTCGGTATTTGAAGTTGTACACTCCGATTCTTCACATGTTGAGAATGGGCAAGTTGAATTTACGAAGTTGCACAACTCCTGATTTGCACCTATCAGAAGTTGATTGTTGCGAAAGTTGTCGCTCCAATTTGACCTGCACTCGAAGCTGTGTCTGGAATTTGAAGTTGACTTCTTTTTCAACGGAAACTGGCCCAGATGTGGAAAATACTTTTTGCAGGGTATGTATGCCATAAGGCTGGATACTGGCCCAAGACCTCATATAAATGTGTCACTATATGAATTGAAGAATTTAAAGCCTATTTCCCCGGCACACACACACTAGATGCCCCTTCAATCACCCCAAGTTAACTACCAGTTAGTTGGGCCAAACACAACCAAACTTACTTTGATCTAACTTACCATCACCTTGCAAGTTACTTGTGCTAACTTGTGCGGAACTTACCTGGGAAAAACTAACTTGCTCTGCCACAAGTAACTTACAGTTACTTACAAGTTACTTGTGGCAGGGCAAGTTAGTTTTCACAAGTTACTTGTGGAACCATCCTTTTAATCTGATGTATGCAACCAGCAACTTATCGAAATACAACTTCATTCTCCCGCAACTCAGATGGCAGGACAACTTCATCTTATTTTTCTGCATGTCAAATATTGTACAACTTTTCAAGTGTATAAGCCAAATGGATACAAGTTTCCAAGCAACAACTATTGATTTTGATACCTCTTCTAGGGTACAAATTTTATTAGGCAGGGTGCAACTTCCAAATCTGTAGATACAACTTCCCAAACATCAAATACAACTTCACTCAGTCAAGGCACAGCTTGTCAGATAAAAAATACAACTTAAGGGAGGCAGGTTGACAGATCTGCACTCTGATCAGTGGCGGTGAGATTCGAGCCCCTTACGTGATTTGAAATGTGTTGGTTGATCACCTCCCTCTTTACTTGTCTGCTCCCTCTGACCTCGTATGCCTGAAGCTCATGAAAGTGAAGCATCCTTCCTCATTACAGGGGCTGCTGTGACTGATTTCATCACATCTGGGGTTCGCTTGCACCTAGAGTGTATCGAGATTGATGCTACAAAGGAAGCCAACCGGTTCAAAAAGGATCATCCAGCCTGAGCCGCATTGCCATACACAATTGACACAATCTGAACAGTAAAATGTGGCACGCACAAAGCTCAGGGTCCAATTTATCCACCAATGTGTCATACTATGGGATGGGCAGGTTTTTATCCACCTGTCTGGGCCCTTGAGCTAGCACCAGGACAGGACAGGTTGACCCGTTGACAGGGTACCTGTTCCCGTCCGTTTGACGGGTTTGACGGGTCACCCCTCCTAGATGGAAATTTGTATCAAATTTAGATGAATTTGGTCCAGTCTCAGGGAATTGAGGTGAATCTTACCCATACATGGAAACTATTTCCCTGAAACATCAATTTCTGCATACAACAAGCACCTGGATGGCATTGCCGGGACTTGCCAGTATTTGATCTGCGATCAAATTCCGATTAACCGTGCGCAAACAATTGTCTGGTCCTATATTGGGGTGCTTGAGATACTTTATGATACTTTAGAGGTCCTAGTAATTTCCCAGTTCGTTTTCAAACTGACCATAATTTATGAAACTTACTTGCAAATATAGTCCTCCAGCACCCGTCAAAAAACGGCTGTTACAGACGGGATGGAGAGGACCCACCTCTATTTGAATAGTAAGGGTGGAAATGTGGGGTGGATTTGAGCATAGCTGAACTGATAGTTAGTTGAGATTCATGCAGAGCTAATTTATTTCGAAGCCTATATAAGCTCGGTAGAATCTCCATGTACAGTAGATTCTACCTCATCTAATCTCAGGCTTCTACCTTGGCTTGACACAGGCATTGTCTCCACCCTGGCCCGCTTCCTCCACATCGTACTACGGGTTGTATACCTGAGTGGATACCACACCCTCTTTGACTTGTTCCGGGTTCCGCCTTGCATCCCAACCTACGACATACGGCCTCCTAGAGAGGACGCCGTATGGTTGGTCCTACTGCTCGGGGAACACACCAGCTACTAGTGTCTATCGGGTTTATCCTGGTTGGGGTTCTCGCTGAGTTACTCGCTGTTTAGCCGACCCAGAGGCCGTTGCTGACACTTGAGTACGGAAGGGGTGAGGGCGCATGCGTCGTCTGTGCCGTTGGCGTTTACAAGTTCGGCGAGCTCGGCATAGAGCTGGGCCTGGTAGGACGCGTCGGAGGCGATCATGTAGAGCACCCAGGAGAGGGCGACAGCGGTGCTGTGGATAGCGGCGAATATGATGCTGAAACAATACAATAAGCATGATGGGGTTAAAATCACAATATAACGCGGAGGGAGGGAGGGATGGAAGATATCAACACAGAGAAGACGTACAACAGCAGCATATTCTCGATTTTATCCATGAAGCCATCCACATTGATCTTCCCTGTGCCGAAGTTGTGCTCCTCGAGTAGACCTTGGAGGACATTGTGCTATAAAAGATCAAGTCAAAATACCATCAGCGCCTCCACATGAAACATCATGCGGGAGCGCATACCGGCCCCAGCTCCTTCCATTCCTCCTTCATCACACCTTTTCTCAACACCAGCCGCCTATTAATCTCCGCCCCAACCATTGCGCACAACACCGTCGGGTACGGTGATCAATGTGCTCTGAACCTATCAAGAAAACACCAACCAAAACCAAACCTCAACACAGAAGTGCGTCGGAATGGAATGGAAGTGCTCGAGAAGTGCACAGACAAGTATCAGACCCTGGTACAGGGCCTTATAAAAGGTTGCAGGGAATGGACTAGACCTCGGAATCAAGATGAGAGTGTTGTATTGTTTGTGGAAGTCCTTGGAACGAAGTCCAAGTACTTAAGCCTTGAGCTGAGTGAACCGGAATGACACCGGAACAGACAGGAAAGCGAGTGTAACGCAACAAGAGGTTTGGTGTGAATGGAACCCTTGCTGTGCAAGTGTTCAGGCTAGATCTGAGTGAACAAGGGTAGACCTGAACAGACAGGAAGCACAGAGCGCAGTGATTTAAAGCTTCGCAGCTATGAGAACAAACAAGAACAAACAAGAATGAGTCGCTAGGGTTTCCCGAAGCAAGGTGGATGCCGATTCCAAGCGTAGACAGTAACAGATAGTAATGGGTTCCGATCCCAAGTGTAAACACAGTAGTGGGTTCCGTTCCCAAGCTCCAAAATCCAAACAATCCCAATATCCAAGTGCAGGCTCAGCACAATCCCAACATTTCCAGTCACTTTCAGACTCTTCCAGACAACGGCAAGTCGGTTTCCAAAGATTCCGAACACACAGAACAAAGATCCCGAGCCAAGATGAATTCTAAGAGACACCTTGTTCGAACTCCCCGGTCTCTACCCATTTTGCAAGCGTTGCCGCCTACTAGCCATGGGTGATTCTGTGAGGTTGCCCAAGATGCCCCTGCTACTAAATACAAAGTTCTGAAACACATGACAAAGACCAAGAACAAGCAGAAATGAGTAATATAGTCCGCTTATCCGTCCGACTGCCGTGTATCTGTCGTAGAATTGGGTATCTGAGTCCTTCTATTGGCTGCCCATGTTGAGCACACCATTCTGGTGTGATCCAGTACACATGTATGGTTGGTAAGACTGTGCCCAGCCCATCACAACCAACATCCTCTGTTGATCCCGACTTGATAGTCCATTCCCTCCAATGCCAGTGCCTTCCCATCTACCAGAACGTCTGGGACAGGGAGTTCCAGTCCGTAGCTCTTCAGGGATACCGCATTTGAAGTACTTCCCAGTATGGGTACTTGCTCCAGGAGCCGACAAGTATAGGTCCAAATGATCGGACCTTCGCTTAGTGACCATCTCATATCTGTAAGGGCAACCTTAAGTTCGGCGCGGGGCGCGGAGACTAGCGGGGGAATCCGAAGCATAAATATAGGTACTAGAATACAGGAGTGGAAATACTACACACCTAGCAGGGGAATCCGAAGAGAAGAAAGGATGAGGATTCCCACGCTAGGCGAAACCTTATATACTAATTGGTAACTACCCAGTAGCATGTGTCCGGATGTATCTACAATGATCGCGGGCCTGATCACACAGCACGTGCCAGCAAGAGTGGACAGATGTCTCGGGTGGTTTGGCGGTCAGATAGAAGGGCACAGAAGTATCCGGAGCACCGGGCGGAAACCATCCAAAGTATCCGGAGCCGGTCCAGATGGAGAAGCGTCCGAAGCGCCCGAAGCGGCTGGAGCATCTGGATCAGGTCCGGATGGAAAACCGTCCGAAGCGGGGGTTCCCCTGACATCACCCCCCCCCTTGGAATATGGTGTCCCGACGTATAAAGCAGATGGTCCTATTGCGTCTCTGGAAGGACAGCGAGTTGAAGGCAGCCGAGGCTATCCGGCGGGGAGCGTTGGGGTAGCGGCAGTAGTAGGCATCAATGGCGCCCTTGGCAAAGACATCAGAGTGCTTTACCCCACTTATCATGCTCCGGACTATAACCTTTCCAGCGCACCATGTACCAGAGGCTGCTGTACCGGACCCGTGCTTCAAGGATCTCGTCGACCTCCCACCTCTCGTCTCCATCCGTCCGGAGGATAGGAGGGGGCTCGTCGTTCCGGGGGCGTCCGGGGAACGGGTCCGGCTTTGCAAGCTCGAGCTTCACCACTGGGAAGACCGGGTGGAGCTGGGAGTAGCGTGGGGGGAGCTCGAGCTTGTACGCGCCTTTTCCCACCACCTGCACGACCTTGAAGGGTCTGAGCCGCTTGTCCGAGAACTTGGGCGACGGGCGTGTCGTTTTGATGTCGGACGCATCCACCCAGACTCGGTCGCCTACCTTGATTTCCGGCGCGGGCACGTGTCGGCGATCGTAGTACAGCTTGAACTCGTCTTTGGCTTTGACGAGCGCGGCCTTGGCTTCGGACACTCCAGCGGCAATCCGGTCACGGAACTCGTTGACCGATTCGTCGGCCGAGCGCATGCCGTTAGGCTCCGAGGGAGCCGGCCGGTGTCAGTCATAAACAGCCCTGCTGCATTGAGGAAGTGGACGTGGTTGTTGTAGGCGAATTCGGCTGCCAGTAGGAGCTCATCCAGTCGTCCTGTTTGTAGCTCGTGAAGATACGGTGATAAGCAGGCTATCTGGCCTTGCCTGGAATCTTGCTAATGTTGGGATTCCTGTGCATTACCAGGTTAGATGTACATCTCCAGGATTAACATGAGTCCCGAATGGTTAATCAGGCACATCCTGCATGAGGGCTTAATCAGCCCGCCCGAGAGCACATTAATCAGAACCTCCCATACTGATTAAGGCTCAACTCAACGGGTTTAATAGTAGTCCTTATAATCACTTGATTAAGGCTCTGTGGGGCCAACGAATATCAGGGAACTTAAACATCCACTCTGAAGAACAAGTGTCTATCAGCAGAGATAGATCTGTGGGATTTAATCGCCTTGTTGTGGTTGATTTGGACTATTCTGGAGACGTGTCTGGACACATGATAATCACCAATCAATGTTGCTATCCCAATATGGGTTCTTGACCTGGGCGAGGCTTCATTGCTATATATCTCAACAACTACTGGGCGGTTCGGGGAGATTAGGGTATCTACAGAAAGCTGATACCCAACGCTCCTTGAATCTGAAGGTATTAATCAAGGGACTTTGACCATTAAACTGGTTCAGCCCCGTTACTGTCCCAAATTGGGTTCTTGGCTTGATCGGCAATTGACGAGGTTATATCTCGGGAACCACTTGGCGGATTAGGGAGTTCTGGGTGTCTACAGAAATGGGAGACTCAGTGCTTTCTGAATCCAATGGTCCGAAGGGCAGGACAACACTATTTGGCTTGGAAGTTCAGTTGAGTCAGACAACCGATCGGAAACAAGGAGTTAAATGGCAGATCTTTAGCTTACTCAGGTAGTGTAATTAGGGTAGTGTAAGCATAAATGTACAGTATATAAGGAGGGCAGTTCTAGCATGGACGCACTACTGCAGTGGTGGTGGCACAGGTGCTAGATCCTAGTCCCATAAAGAGACTTGGATCTAGTGTTTGTGGCACTAACATTGGGGTGGCACAGGAGCTAGGTCCTGGTCTCAATTAAGAGACTTGGACCTAGGGCTTGTGTTACAACGGGTAGTCCGCGCTTGTGATCCTGGACTGGTTCTATTTAGAGCTTTGCTTCGTTTGCACAATGTGATTAATATGTCTTGCCTTCGGTGGAAGTAAACACATAATTTGGGATTGTGATTAAGATGTGTGAAGGGATTTGGGATTTGGATTGAGAACACGGCACCACTACAGCAGCCTTGGAAGGCTTATTACTTGGGATTATGGGATACGGTCGAAAGGGACCTTAAACAATCAGCAGCCTTGGAAGGCTTATATTTGGAATTGGTGTTGGATTGGTGTTGGATTGACGCACTCGGTTGGCTATGCCAAGAGAGGGTCTTAATCCCACCACAACAGTCTTGCACGCCATTAGTCAAGTGCTCTCGTTCTGAGCGCTTGATTAAGGGCTTCAACCAGTCGAACTGAAGTATCTGTGTCCCTTTTCTACTCCTTCACGATCTTGTGAAGAAGTCTAAAATGCATGAATACTCGTCGGCACGTCTAAGCTTGTGCAACCAGGGGGAACAAGGATGTGGATTCGGTTAGTGGTTGTGGCTTGTACTGCTGCATTCTGCTCGTTGGTCCATGTTATCAGCAGTACTCCAGCTTTAGACGGACCGAGGCAAAGCCTTTCAACGGACAAACTGTTCGAGCTCCTGATTGACGCGCTCAGTCTGGCCATCAGTCTGCGGGTGGTAAGCGGTGGAGGTAGCGGGTTCAATACCAATGAGGCACCACAGCTCCCGGGTGAACTCCGCGATGAACTGTGGACCACGGTCGGAAATGTACTTCCGGGGGGTCCTGTGGTGCCGCCACACATTCCGGTAGTACAACCGGGCGGCTCCGACTGCTCCGAGGCTGGTGTGGCACTCGTTGAAGTGGGCCCGTTTACCAAGGACGTCAATGACAACCATGACCACGTCGAACTTGTGCACCTCCGGAAGCTTGACTATGAAGTCCATCAAGACGGTGTCCCAGCGCTCAGCCGGAATCTCGGTCAGATGAAGCTCACCGTGGGGAAGTCACCGAAGCGCCTTCGTCCGGTTACACGCGTCGCAGGTTCCGGCGTACTGACCAACATGTCGAGACAACTGGGGCCACCAGTATGTTCCGGGAGATTAACTCCAATGTCTTGAAGCAGCCAGCGTGTCCGGCGACTCGCATGTCGTGGTGCTGCTCCATAATCCGATGGCGAAGGTCCTTATTCTGCGGTACAACAATCTTACCGTGAAACAGGAGCCAGCTCATATGGTCAGAATAACCAGTTAACGGTTGGAGGTTGCCACAGGGCTTAATGTGTTATCGTGTGGGTAGCCTAACATAGCATAACATAGGCATAACATGTTATCTGTGGGTGACTATATATGGTAATATGTAGTCAGGTGATCTCCAGACCCGGAGGAAATGAGATCAGGTGATCTCTGAGCTGGCCGAAAAATGTAACAGGTTATAATAGGGAAATAAAAGAAAGGCACTAGCAAGGCTTGAACCCAAGACCTTTGGCTGATCTTACATAAGAACAGCACCAGGACTCTAACCACTAGACCAAAGTAGGTGTATATAACAGGAGGCATTGATCTCAATATATGTTGCCTCTCACCTCCCAATATTTATTGTTCTGTCATACCTCATACCTCTAGCTGCCTATATCCCAAGCCTATGGCATACAAGCTACCCTTTGGTGCTCTGGTTATGGAATTTACTACTCAGTTGCCAAAAAAGCACTGTGTTTGGGAAATTATTTTGTGTTTTGCAGGCCAATGAAGCTCTTAACCAAAAACTGCTTTCATAAAAAGGCATTAGATAGCCTTGGAAAGCATCAGAAAGCCAGAAAAATTCATTTGACAACCATTCACTACAATTTTTCAAGTAGTTCAGCACCAATCAATAAATATTGGGACATGAGAGGCAACATATATTGAGATCAATGCCTTTAATTCTATACAACTACTTTGGTCTAGTGGTTAGAGTCCCGGTGTTGTTATTATGTAAGATCAGCGAAAGGTCTTAGGTTCAAGCCTTGCTAGTGCCTTTCTTTCATTTCCCTATTATAACCTGTTACATTTTTCGGCCAGCTCAGAGATCACCTGACATCTTGTCCTCCGGGTCCGGAGATCACCTGACTACATATTACCTTATATAGTCACCCACAGATAACATGTTATGCCTATGTTATACTATATTAGGCTACCCACACGATAACACATTAAGCCCTGTGGCAACTTCCAACTGTTAACAGGTTAATCTGGCCTTATGTGGTGCAGGAGCAATCCATCCGAGATCTGCCATTCGGCCGAGCGGGGAGAAGGAGCCTTCCGGTTCTTGAGGAGCTCCCGGGCGACAAGCGCAACGGGGTCCTCGAGTTCCAGCTCGGTCGCAAACGCCTTCCGGACATCGCGCAGGAGGGGGATCTCGGGTCCGTCAACCGCGATCCCCTCCATCGCCCGGATCCGGAAAAGCTCCGGCCGAAGAAGTGTAACGTCCGAGTTCTCGGATCCGGCACCATGGTCTGGGCGGCGCGAGAGCGCATCTGGGCGGCCCATGAGGCGACCCGGCTGGTGGAACAGGACGAAGTCGAACCGGGACAGGTACAGGGACCACCTGGCCTGCCGCCGGTTCAGCTTCTGGGACTTCTGGAAGTACTCCAAATTCTTGTGGTCGTCCAGATCTCGACCGGAGTGCTGCGCGCCCTCGAGGAAGTGCCGCCACTCCTCTAGGGCTCGAATGATCGCAAGCATCTCCTTGTCATGGATCACGTAGTTCCGTTGGACATCATTCAAGCTTTTGGAGTAGAAGGCAAATGGGGCGCCACTTTCCAGCTGTGCCCTGTTGCGACAGAATGGCTCCGGTTGCCCGATCTGAACTATCTGCTTCTAACCGGTACCGCCGAGATTCGTCTGGGAGGACCAAGACGGGCTCCGCGGTCACTGCGTCCTTGAGGGCTTGGAACGCGGCGGCCGAGGCAGCGGTCCAGTCCAGGCCACGCCCTTTTTGTCAGGTCGAAAAGCGGCCAAGCGACGTCCGAGAACGCCCGGATGAACATCCGGTAGAAGTTCGTGAAGCGAGGAACTGCTGCACATCCTTCTTGTTTCTTGGGTGTGGGCCAAGTGGCAACACCGGCGACCTTGACAGGGTCCATCTCGACGTGGTTGTGCGAGATGATGACGCCAAGGTACTCGATTGTGGACTTCTCGAACTTGCACTTCTCCGGCTGGAGGAAAAGGTGGTGTTCCCGGAGCCGACGGAGCACCTCTCGGACGATTTCGCGGTGACGGGCAAGGTCGGAATGCGTGATGAGGATGTCGTCCAGGTAGACCATGACATCTCCGGACAGAATCAGGTCCTGGAAGATGTCGTTCATCATCGTCTGGAATGTGGCCGGGGAGTTGGTAAGGCCGAAATACATCACCAGTGGCTCAAAGAGCCTCCGGTTCGTACGGAACGCGGCCTTCCATTCATCACCCCTCCTGGATCCGGAAGTTGTTGAATACCCCACCGGACATCGAGTTTCATGAAGAACCGAGCTCCTTTAACCGGTTAATAAGATTGTTGATTAAAGGGAGCGGGTACCGGTTCTTCACGGTCATCACATTGAGCGCCCGGTAGTCCTGGACGAACCGAGGGCACCGTCCTTCTCAATGAGAAGAACCGGGGACGCCATCAGAGACTTCGATGGGCGGATGCGGCCGGTAACTCAATCCCTCCGAGATGAAGGTATCGAGCTCCTTCTGCTCGAGCGGGGAGATTGAGTAGACCTTGCAGTTGGCCGGTTTCGTGTCTGGGACGAGTTCGATGGCATGATCCCATGTCCGCCTGTCCGGAGAGAGTCAAAGGACTCCCGGGCAAAGACGTCCGAGAAATCCGCGGCCCAGGCTGGGACCTCGGTTCCAGCCGGTGTGGAATTCTGCACGTGAGCCTCTGCGAGACGCTGCGAGACGGTGCTTCCGGCGCGACTCTCTTCAGCCGGGGCGAACACAGTGTAGAGGATGCAATCACCCTCTTTGAGCTTGTCGTCGTCACATCTTCCGAGTCCGGGTGAGGTCCGGAAGGTCATCGTCGTTGGCCGGGTCGTACCCATTGTCCCTGGACCACTCTTCCGAGTCGACATCGCAGATGGACGGGGTGGGGCCTTCACGTAGCTGCCGGAGGATCGAGGCGGCGAGCTTCTCGTTCTTCCGGGCAGCCCGTAGCTCATCCCGGCAGGTGCAGCATTCGGTCGGGCAGCGCATCATGCGGACCTCCTTGGTCTCCCAGTCGATCTCCGGATTGTGTTTCTGGAGCCAGGAGTACCGAGGATGATGTGCTGCTTCCCGAGCCAGGTTACGGCAAGCTGGATACGCTCAGAGTGCCCCTTGTAGTCGACCACCATATCGACTACGCCAGTGATGCCACCCGCTTGGTTCAGGCTGCCGTCCACGTTGAGAACTGGGATGGCTGCGAAAGACCCAGACCGGAAGGTTGCGGGAGATGACGTACTCTGAGTCGATGAAGTCTCCGGTTGCTCCGCAGTTGACCAGAGCCTTCACCGACATCCGGGCGGCGGTCTCGACAGACTGCAGGTCCAACGGGATATGCAGGGAATTTCGGCCTTCGACCAAGTCGATGACATACTGCCGGGGAAGTCGCCTTTCCCACTTCGGACGATGAACACGCTGAAGCGAGCCTGTCCTCGTTCCCGGCTCAGGGACAGGGCCTCCGTCACTGCCCCGTTCCCGGCTTGGGGGCAGTGCGGGTTTCCATCTCCAGGACAGAAGGAAGAGTCTCGGTCACTTGGACGGAGACAGGGACAGGGGGTCGCCTCTCACTACTACCTCAGACTCAAATGTATTGGCATTATCTGAATACAAGAGGGCGTAGCGATTAGGGGATGCGACCGAGGTGCACCGCTCACTCGGCCGGAGTAGGAAAACCCACCGGATCTGTGTCCTCGTCGCCCGACTCGTCCGAAAGCGAAGCGTGGCGGCAACACGGGCAAACAGTTTGCCGAGAAGGTCGTCCCCAAGTTGATGAACGACTTCATCGAGAACGTCCGTGTGCCGGACGTCGGATGTAACCGGCATTCCCGGGCAAGATGTCCGGCTGCACCGCACCGGAAGCAAGAGCGTGGGAAGGCCGCGCTCGGGTCCGGTCAACGTCCATTGGAACGACCGCTGGGAGCGCGGGTGCTGGGGCCGGGGCGAATGAGACCGTAGCGCACGCGGGGGTTGGAACCGGGAATATTCCCGTTGCATGCGGCTGAGGTAAAGCGGCCGGGAGCCGGACCGGAGGGTTTCCGGATCCGGCTCGACCAAATGCCTTGGACTGCCGGAAAGCGCGTGCACGCCAGCCATCGTAGTCAGTGAGGTCGGGGGCAGTTCCAGACATCATAATCGCGACGTTGATCTTTGGGTCGAGGCCGGAACAGTACTTAGTGGCCCGGACGAGAGCATCCGAGTAACCGGCCGTTACGGCCAGTTCCTCGAAGTCGTCCGTGTACCGGTAGATGTCGCGGGAGCCCTGGAAATATGAGCGGGACTCAAGCTTGGTGAGGGCTTGGTCCTGCTCATTCTCCTCTACAAACCGAGACGGAACTCAGCCTCGAACTTGGTCCAGGTGGGAACGGAAACGGGTCGGCCAATGCATGCCGTTCCGCCCATCGAGCACACGCCCTTTGACATGAAGGATATGGCGAACCGGACGAGTTTTTCCTGTGAGATGAACCCGTCCGCCATGAAGGCTTCCGGAACCAGCCGGTAGTAGGGAGGACGGAGTAAAGGAACGTCCGTCCTTGCGTCCGGTCGCCATCGAAACGGCCAGAGGATTCGGCCGAAGGACCGTTTTGGAGCTGGGTGTGGGGCCGAGAAA
Organism: Mycena olivaceomarginata; assembly: GCA_029378375.1. Classification (NCBI taxonomy): domain Eukaryota; kingdom Fungi; phylum Basidiomycota; class Agaricomycetes; order Agaricales; family Mycenaceae; genus Mycena; species Mycena olivaceomarginata. Next base: position 56,591 of record JARKIC010002435.1, read on the forward strand.
TCTGGACCCAGCGCCGGAGCCGGAGTGGCAGGGGCGGGGAAGGCGGCGGATTTTGGGTGCTCAGCATAGCTGGCGGAGCGTGTCCTGGATGGTCTCGAGGAGCCTTCGACAGCAGCGAGCCGGGCCATGGCTCCGGAATCCGGATCCGGAGTGTGAACACTCGGGATCTCGGGTCGCACGGAGTCAGGGGCGGGCAGCTGGTCCATCGGAACGGAGGAGGGGTCGAGATTTGAAGTGGGGGAGGATGGAACACTGGAGTAGTGGTCCGAATCCATACCTGCACCAAACTTCCCAATCTTGACCGGTTGATCCCTAAGATCCTTTCTTCTGCTGTAAGGGCAACCTAAGTTCGGCACGGGCGCGGAGACTAGCGGGGGAATCCGAAGCATAAATATAGGTACTAGAATACAGGAGTGGAAATACTACACACCTCGCGGGGGAATCCGAAGAGAGAAGGATGAGGATTCCCCGCTAGGCAAAACCTTATACTAATTGGTAACCACCCAGTAGCACATGTCCGACGTATCTACAATGATCGCGGGCCTGATCACACCACGTGCTAGCGAGAGCGGACAGATGTCTCGGGTGGTTGGCGGTCGGATAGAAGGGCACAGAAGTATCCGGAGCGCCAGGCGGAAAACCATCCAAGTAATCCGGAGCCGGTCCGGATGGAGATCTGAAGCGCCTGAAGCGCCGGAGCATCCGGATCGGGTCCGGTGTGGAGTGCCAATCGGCACACGTTACATTTACCTCTTAAGGAATTGACGCGGGTTCCTCCTCGGGCGTTAACGACCAATCTTTGATTTACTCTATCACTCTATCATGAACGACTCACCATCTCTTCCACTCCACCACATTTTTCCTAGAATCCTCGCTCCCTCCGGAATACCACCCGACGCGCTCAAAGCTCACGCGCTCTGGACGATCACGTGTTCGAGACATCAAGTAGTCTCCGCGTTCGTAACTCGTGTTTCTTCAAGTTGGATGGATGGATGGCGTGTCTCTCTCTTCCTCGTCTCTCTCTCCTCTCCATACACGCTCCCTTCCTTTCCTCTTCTCTCTATACCTCTCGTGATGTACAACTGCTGGTTGCGACAGTCTCTGAAGGCTCTACCCTCGGATTGCACCTGGGATCGATATGCTCGGAGACCTCGTCCATCTCCCGCACGCGCTGAGGCGGCAGCGTGATCTCCCTATTTCGTCTTTGTGCACTTCCCGGATGGTTTGAGTTGGATGAGGTGGTTAGCATTCAGTATGTTTTTTTTTATTCTACCATGGACTCTTACATAGTGCAACGTTTGTATTTGTTCCAAGGCTCTGGTGACGCACGAGCACGCGTTTCAGCCACCCGATCGCAGTATTAATCCCCTTGCAAATTGAAACAGGGGGCATCTTCCTCTTTCCCCCCATCATCTCTGTCCCATCCTGAGCTATTTCTTGTCCAACTTATCGAACACGAGAGGCCTAGAGACGGGTCTACGAGACACCGAGTCGCTATTGTAAAGCTGAGTACCATTTTCTTGATTTTAGTTCGTTACTGTTGTAAGCCTGCAGCCTAGGGTATATACTCGACCTTCCACACTCAGGTCTACCCCCCGGACCAACCCATCTTCTACAGTGGAGCCCACCGCGAGGGTGAAGGTTTTCCGCTGCTATATACCAGCTGCGTTCCCGTTTCCTCTCTGTCTCAACCCCTATTTCATTCTATCCTGACAGCTACCCATTATGTCGACTCCGGCCACTCCAACTATTCTCCTGGCTCCCATGCCTTCTGCTCGCTCATCTAGCGCTCCTCGCTTCGAAGGAAAAGAAGTTACGACTTTCCTCACCAGCATTGTTCAACATGGAGCGAACGCCGGTATCGCCGACAAGGATCAACTCGTTTCCTTCATCCTGGATTATTCCTCCGAAAACGTCCGGAAGCTTATTCGCTTCATGCCCGAGTTCGACCCAAGGTTACAGGTAAGACATGGGACCGAGCTAAGAAACAGTTACAGCTATTATACGGCCATGCCGACCGAGTCCCCGACTACACCGAGGCGATGCTCAAATTTTTGCTCCAAGACCTACAATGCGTCCCCTTTCGTTAACATGACCGATGTTACTCTCTACTACCAGTCCTTCTCACAGATCGCGGTGCCGCTTATCAAGAAGCTAGGATTACGGACAAGGAACGCGACTTTTATTTCGTAGCAGGCATCCCAAAAACCGTTAAGACTTGGTTTCTGGAACAGGTCCCTGAGGAAAATCGTATGTACCGATCCTCCTTCCATTGAGCAGTCTATTGGCTTTCTCCAGAAACGGTTCGACGAGGACTCTCTCGACTTTAATCCCTGGACCGAAGCTACGGATTCGACCCAGCTGAGTGCACCTACCGTTCCTAGTACATTCTCGATTCCCACTACCACTCCCTCAGCTCCTGCGTCACAGATGGACGAACTATCCAGACAGATGGAACGTATGACCATACAGATGGAGGCTCTCAGGGCTCAGACGGGTGCGAATCCACCTAACTTCGTAACTAACCCTGTCGGACAGGTTCCCAATCAACAAACGCGCTTCGATCGTGGACCACCGCGCTGCTTCATGTGTGGGAAAACGAGCGACCACGACCTAGGCCTTCGCAACTGCCCGGAGACGATTCAGATGATTCAAGCTGAGTTCATACGATATGATACTAATTTATCCAGGTATGTCTTACCAGACGGGAGCGATCTACCGCGTATCCCTCCTGGGTTCGTTGGCGGAGTAGCCGAGTACCTCAGAGCTTTAGCTCGAGACCGCGCGGCTGCTGCAGCGCCTACTGCTCGTACAAACGCAATGGGATTATCTTACGGTTCAACTCGAGTCCTCACCGGAAACCATTTTGCGGTATCTTCCCTTGATTTTCTGAACAGAAATGCTGACCCCGTGACGCGCTCAGGAAAAGACACCGAGAAGCAAGTTCGATTTGATCCTATTCAACGTCCCGATGGCAAAGGTAAAATGCGGGAGGCGCCACCTCATATGGCTCAGGCACCTCCGCCGGCACTCAAGCCATCCACCCCTGCTCCTCAACCGTTGTCTTCGATTCCTCCCCTACTCATCCTATCAACAGAGCCGACGGATGGAAGGACTCACGCCCCTCGAATTCAAAGTCCGACGACGTTGTGATGCGCGAGGCCAAGAAACCATCCGGAGATAAGTATATCATTACCTCAGAAATTCAAGAAAGAGCTGACGCCAAAGCCGTTTTCGAGAATGTGATGAATACGCAAATCACCCTTCCCTTGTTGGAGGTCGTTGGTCTCAGCCCACAGCTTCAGAAACTTTTCACGGAGGCCACGCGTTCTAAACGGGAATATGTTACGAATCAGCTGAGTATTCCTCTGATACCCTCGAGAACGATTTACCGGTGGAAAGACTCAACGCAGAATCATACCCCAATCGTGTCTACACTGAGGCCTCTACCGACGAGATTAGGGAGTTCCTGGTAAACTACGGGAGCGCGATTGCGAAAGTTCCTGAAGGCAGATATTTTGCGATGAGTACGGGATCCATTACCCTCCAAATCGGAGAAATCGAGCTGAGTGCCATGCTGGATACTGGCTCTGAACTGAATCTTGCTAGTCGTTCCGTTCCCCACGTTGTAACCTACCAGTCGACTTCGAGGGCATGAAATGGGCGCTGAAAGGCATCCATGGAGGCCCCGAACAGCTGCGTGGTTGCGCGACGGACGTCCCGATGCGTCTTGGCGGACATACATTCCCGCACCATCTCTTCATCTCTCACCAGGAAATTGGCCACCATGACCTCATCCTTGGCCAGCCTTTCCTTCAGTGGTTCGCTGCACGGCTTGACTACGAACGTACCGGAGCGGTTAGTATGTATCTCTGGAAAGGAGGAGACAGGCGCGTTAATCCCACTCTCGTCGTGACCATTACTGACCCTGAGGATCCCCGCAACGCGACTACCATTACGCGTAACCATCGAGCGACGATTGAGGAAGTCGATGATGAGGACTGCTACGACGAGGATTTTTAATACGGGGGAGTTCAAGCGCAATCTCCTACCCCTCCCCCTCAATACCCTTGGGAGATCTCTTGAAGCGTTGATGGGCAAAGCTGAGTATTCCGATTTCGATTCCCTTATGGACTTGTCACCTCCCGTTTCCTTTGACTCGTTTTTGTACGATTATTACAAGTCTTCTCGCCCTGATTCTGATACCATACCCCATACTCCTTGGACTGAACGTTTGCTCACTAATATCTATTTCTCATAGCTCGCTCCGTACACCCCAGTCGATGGATTCTGCAGATCATTTGACCTCGGCCGCGACGACTAGCAAGGCACCGGTTAAACAGAAACGCTACAAACCGGTCGACCGCAAAGTTAAACCAGTCGCTACCACGCAACCTGACCTCGAAGCCAACACCTTTCTCCCTATTCCTCGCACATCTTTTACTGACCTACCCCACACGTCCATAGATTATCGCTTGCTCAAGTTCGGTTCACGTGTAACCCTTCCGCGACTCGAGGCCATGCTTAGCAAAATACAGCCTGGTATTCTATCCGAGGACGAAACGAACTTGTTAGCTTTTATCGCAGTCACCCGTGAGTCTGCCTTCGCATTCGAATACGCAGAGAAGGGCTCCTTTTCCAGGGAATATTACCCCGACTACGTCTTCCCGACTATCGAACATATTCCATGGCAAAGTCGACCCATTCCTATCCCCTTGGCCCTCATGGACGACGTTCGCAAGGTTATCCTCGACGACGAGAAATCCGGCCGTTTTGAGACGACTGTCTCCAGCTATCGATGCGCTATGTTTCCGGTAATGAAGAAACCAGGCTCTGTTCCCCCGGTGCGTATCATTCTCAACCTAGAACCTCTCAACGCGATTAGTATCCAAGACGCGGCGATGATTACCAACGTCAACGAATTCGCTGAGTCTTTCGTTGGATATTCCATGTACGGACTAGCAGATCTGTTCTCAGGATTCGACGCCATCTGGATACATCCGAAGTCCCGCCCAATGCAAGCCTTTCACTCCCCTGTCGGTCCGAAACAGCAGGCTACTATGGCCCACGGCTACACCAATGCGATGCAACAGTTCAGCCTGCGAACAGCCCATGCTCTCAAGCCCATTATGCCGGAAATAGCCAACCCGTTCGTCGACGACTGTGGAGTCAAAGGACCGCCTACCAGGTACGATAATGTTTCCATCCCTGAGAACTCCAACATTCGTCGTTTTGTCTGGGAATACGCCCGCAACCTCGATGATTCTTAGGAACCTTGATCATGGCAGGAATCACTGCTTCAGGTGCGAAAACTACTCTTGCTGCTTTTGATCTTCATATAGTAGGATCGGTCGTCTCGTACGAGGGTTGGAAGATTTCCCCGAGTCTCGTTCAACGGATCCTCGATTGGCCAGTTCCGACATCAGTAACGGAGGTTCGCAGCTTCCTAGGCGTCGCAGGGGGGAGTCGCAAATGGATTAAAGGCTTTTCTATTATTGTGAAACCCCTCACTGAGCTCACAAGTTGTTACAGTCGTCTTCCAAATCACCGAAAAGCCATCCATGCGCAAGAAGTTATCAAAACTCTGGTTACCTCGGCACCGGTTCTAATTCGTCTGGACTACAAAGCCGCTAAGTTGATCACTCATCGTCCACGATGAAGGACTTATGATAGTTGGTGTCGACTCGTCTTGGAAAGGCGCTGGCTGGGTCATTTATCAAATATCCAAGTCGGAGAAGCGCCCTACACTCTATGGATCCTGCACCTTCAGCGCTACAGAACAGAACTATGGACAGCCGAAGAGCGAGGTCTACGGCGTATTCAGAGCCTTTAAGAA
>JARKIC010002436.1:0-62393 GCA_029378375.1 Mycena olivaceomarginata
TCCGTTATCGGAAATGGCCGATGTCAATGCCGCGGTATTGATGTACATCAACCGATCACTCCAGTCTTGCCCGCCCATGCCGCCTCATATCGCCTGATCAGGCTGATCTTGATGCGGAGGGGTCACAGATTCACCGGCAAGCAGACTTGCCGAGTACCATTTTAGCCGAGTCCCATTGTTGATGGGATCAAGAATGGGACTCGCTTACCGAAAAAGGAAGTGGGTGAGTCCCACTCCCATTCTTCTCGTCAACCCTCGGCACCAGCACTGCTTGACTAATACACAGGGCCGAGTTTTCCACAATTCTTTCGATACCACCTTGCTGTCCCGCTCATTTTGGGCCGACGCCGTCACCGATCGCATTTTTCATTCATGTCTCAACGGCGCCTGCACCGTGTTTGTGTCAAATCGGTTTTCACCATCTTTGTTCTTGGGCTCAATCATCACTCGCTCCCCCTACGTAAGTCTTTCTTTTTGGTTCGCTATCCTGAATCAACCTCACACAGTCGTTACCGCGAAAACTACGATACAAGAGATTATCAGCACCTCGGCAGTTTAGGCCCAGTGCCGGGTCCTCAATTTGTCGATTTTGTACATCGTGGTCACCTAAAAATGCAACATTGTGGGAGGATACAATATGGAATCTCTCGGCATTGGCCCGCTATGGTGCAAACAAGGGTAAGAGCCATTATTTTGAGTGCGTGCGATGTTCTCACTTCGTTCTCCATGTAGATGTCCCCGAGGCCTCGTCGCCTAACTCTCGAAGCAAGCGCCGACGCGATCCCGACAACGCAGTATATAGTACCCATTGTTATTTAGTCCAAGACCTTACTTGTACTCAAGTCTTAGTCCTGTGAAAGTTTGAGCACCCGTCGAAACGGCCGTTACGGCCGAGACGGGTTGGACCCGTCCGTTTTGATCTCTCGTGCATGGTGAAAACGGACGGGTCGACCAGTCCCGTGATGCCCAACGGCCGTCGTTTGCGACGGCCGTCCCGTTTGACGGACGGGTTGGAGCCCTATGTGAGTGCTCGACTCACGTCACGAAGGCGGGGATCGCCATCTCGATCGAGCTGCGCGGGAACTCGCCCGGAGGGGAATGAACTCGAAGGCGCCGCGTAACGGAACGTAGGCGGGGAATGCACGGGAAATGATGGTTTCGTCTGTGTGAGGTGATGATAGACCGTGGATCTTATACAGGGGGTGTGACGCGTGACCGGATTTACCTATTCGACATTTCGACAGCGGCCGATTTTTTGCGTGACACCCTCCAAAATTTCGACAAACTTCCGGAAATTTTGCTCTCCTAGGGGGGGGGAGGGGGGGGGAGTGAGGATAATCGTGACGGCTTGGAGGTTCGACAAAAGCCTTTGTGATGCGTGACATCCACCGATATTCGATATCGACAGAGGGGTCCGTGATGCGTGACTGTCCATTTGAATGAAATAATTCAGTATGTTGGCTACGGTTGGAATGTGATTGGTGCGACGAACGTGGCGATATCCTCGGCGAACGACGGCGACGACGCTGCAGGCTTGCGAACGGCCGTGGGGTGTACCGGTGCAAAGTGCAGAGAAATCGTCCGGTAACGGGGGATGTGGGGTTGTGGAAGTGCGACCTGCCTCGCACGTCGCCTTCGAGTCCCGAGCCAGCTGGACCTGCCAACTAAATATTTCCACGCATCACATCTATTTCTTGCTTCATTCTTCTACTTGCTCCTCCATGCTCATTTTACCTTTACTCACATTATATCTGCTCTTTTGATTTCAGATGTTGTCTACAGTTGTGCAACCACAACTCAGTCTGTCGTAATCAGGCAGGATTACACCCTTCCCCTCTGGAAACTGTATCCCTTCTCTCCCCTCCCAAGATGTGAGAGAAACTGTATGGGTTTTCCAGTGGTTTCAGGTCTTATAAAGTAATGGAGGAGGAGGAGGATTATTATACTGACACACGGTCCCACAACTGGAACAGCCAGTTGACTATGCATGACATTGTAACCCTTGTAGGCTAAAAGTTACCCATCAATATGTAGAACACACGTACTACCAGACGGGGGGGGAAAGTCTAGGACCCTAGATGAGATTCTACCGGGTAAAACCTCGTGGGAGGACTCATTCAATTCCTTAAATTGAGCCATAACTCCCCGGCAGCCAGAATCCATCCAAGTATTTTCGACTCAACAGTCCCGCTGGGCACGCATGCTGAGCTAGCTACGAAAAAACAAGAAAGAAAAAGAGAGAAATCAAATAAATGAGAAAGAATCAGAGAGAAAAAAACACAGAGGATCAAATCTTGGTCCAAACTTTGGACTGAATCAAAGGGGCTGGCGGGAAGATAAAGCAAACACAATATTTTGGTGGCGGGATCGAACGAGCGACCTTTACAAGGCGAAGGTGGGCGCGCCTTGACCAACTGAGTAAAGGGTGATGACAAGGAACCTGGGGGGTGGAAGTCGGCATATCTCGATGCCGCTTTCGCCATTGCCCACGCCGAACGAGCCAAGGCCGCACCGAAAAGCAAGAACTCCAGGCCGAGCTGAAAAAGACTGCCAAAAAGTGTTGCAAGGACCATGGCAGACCGAGCGACAGTAGAACATAAAAATCTCGCAAAACTTTCAGGTTTGTTGTCATTCAGTTTGTCTTTTTTTCGCGTCGTGTCTCACGATGAACCTGGGCCAGGCGTGTTTATGGCCGGGGTGTGGGCCTACCTCCCCCAGACTACACAGTCACAAGACTGCGGAGAGTCACCACAAGTCTTGGGTTTACCCCATGGAGATTCGATGGACATGTGATCATTACGTCACGATGTCACAGCAACCGTTTCACTCTGCCTCTGCCTGCTCCTGCTCGGCTTCTGGCCCCGACGCCCGGCTGACCGCCCTCGAAGACTCGCTCGCGAGTATTGAAAGCACTCTACTCCGCTTGCTGCACAACAGCCAAAATACACCCGCGCCTGCGCCCGGCGCCTCCACCATCCATGGATTCCCGGGTCAAACGCGGCCGTCGCGGGACCCTGAGACTTCCCCCCGAGATCTGTGCAAAGATTTGCCAGGACGTGGGTCGGAAAGACCTCGTTACCTTATGCCGCACTTCTCGTATGTTTGGGGCTCAGTGGCTGATATATCACACGGTGGACCTCAGCCACCGCACCTCCCGCGCCCTGCATTCGTGGTGTTTGGCTGTCATGCGCCACTCACGGCTCGCGGAACGCGTCCATGCGTTATCACTGGGTCTTTCCCGCGATCTTTCTTTCTCCTCAGACGCCGAAAAAATAGCCCATGCTCTTTCCAAATGCGTCAACCTCAAAGAATTGGCCATACACCACGACGATTCCGGCCCCTTCGGTGCACTATACGAGTCCCAGATGAGTTCGATTCAGGGATGGATTATCACCAAGTGCCCTTTCCGCCTCACGAAATTCTCCAACTCATACTTCAAAAACTCCTTCCTCGCCCAATTTTGGACTCCCCAGTCTGAAATTCGTTGTCCTTGCGATACCAACCTGTACCAACGCTTTCCCGATCTATGACGACCAGCTCCCAAACTTGATCGCCCTTGAGATCGGCGAGGTGCGAGCTCTGCCTGTCGATCGACCACTGCAACGTATCCAGCTGCGGTGGGGCAGGAATGTCGTCGGAGATTTGGACCAGCTCTCGTCTTTGGCCAAGTACTCAGCGACGTTGACGACATTGAACCTCCTTCAAACTTCGTTCATACAACGAATATCGACCCGGCAAATTTTCGACACGGTCTCACAAGGCCTTCCCGGCCTCCTCCATCTGGGGATAACCGAAACCGGCGAATACACCAAGGCCAGTGAAACACCTCGTTGAAATTTCAGATCAAATATTGACTCCCTCGCAGGTCGCTGATCGCTTCTCTGAAGATTCTCCGACTGGTGCCCTGGCGAAATTCCCCCAGCTTGAGACCTTCGTCATCTACTGCCAGACCATCTCCGGATTCCACGATTACGAACTCGATCGCACCTATGAATTCGGCTATCTGCCGAGTTTGCAAACATTTGGACTTGCGATAATGAAGGCATACCCCACGCTCTGTCGCGCTGACATCGGCTCGCACATTTCTCCTGCAACCGACGTTTGGTATGCTGGATCCAAAAAGCGGGAATTGGCTTGCACCGTGACCCGCAGCCCAGACGGAGACATCGAGTCTGTTTGTGCCACGCAGTTTGACTTCCATGCTGTCGGGATGTTTTGGTAGGGTAGTACGGAAGTAGGTACACCGCCGAGAATGACCGGGGAAGCTCTCTGCAGTCATACACCTGAACCCTGTCAGCCTTCAGGATGACAGGCGCGGATGGGTTGAGAAAACCTCGAGTTTCAACTTTGCGTCCCCTGCGACGTTCTCAGCATTTTGTCGAATTCGAATGAAGCGTTAGGCCTGCTGCTGGGAATTCACTGCAAAAATCTAAACCCAAATGCGACAGGAGCACTCGAAACTTAAAGACAAGATGTTGTAATAACAGCGGATGTACGGATCGAGATATGACGAGGCTGGATAAGGACTCAGGTCACAGTCAAGCGGCCATCGGCCTCCATCCACGAATTGCTGCAAATCCAATAGCAAGGCAAGGGTGACCCCTCTGCAGAGAGTGGACAGCGATACGCCGGAGATCAAGAATGGTGGAACAGAAACAGAGCATAGATGAAGGTATGATGCCTAGATAAGCTTTTGGGATGTCGCAGGAGAACGGATCCGCAGCTCTTGTGGCTGCATCCTGAGCTACATGGCGGAGCGCGCCCAGAAAACCGTGATTTTGGCCACTTGTTGGCCATTTTGAGGCCAAAATGGCCGTTTTTGTAGGGCCCGTAACTCGTTACAGGACGTGCCTGCGCTTCGCTCCGGCGGAAGTACTTGCTCAGGACGGTGAGTAAATCTCAGACCCATCTCTGACGCCTGCCCGGAAGAGGGCTGGTATCGTTCGATATGTAAGAACTCTGAGCTCGAGAATAGAATGATCTGATGTTTTATTGTTTAGGTGGCTTACCTGCTCGCCTGGCTGATGATGTTGTGAATCGATGAGGTTGTTCACCTTACCTTCGAAAATATTGATAAGATTGTCGGCGAGAGTAGGCCATTATTTCTTTTCAATCATCGCTATTCTAATCTTTAAGTTTAATCCTCAGGACGCTTCATCGACGTGGGTTTGAATACTTGAAAGCAGAATCAAACGGGGTTGCTTCACTCGTGGAGACTCCACGCCAACGACAATGATCCGCTGATATGTCCTGTGCGTGCCTTCATTCTTCTCGCTTCACTGTATGCCCCCCACATCAAAAAATCCGGCCCACTCTTTCTGCGCGTGAGTTCCCAAGGCGCCGTAATGCAAAACCAGCCCTTGGTAATATTTTTCCATACAAGCGGCTGCTCGGCCGCTTCGCGGCCTCGCATCCCCTTAGGCTCTGGTGTGAACTGGAACTGTAACAGAGATGGATTGTGCCTGCAAAATCTAATCAAAATAAATTCAACTCAGGGAGCATTCAAGACGACCCATTTACTGGACTTGCCGAGGCTGCACACGTTGGGTGATGATGTGATTTTACACGGCCGCGGCAGGCACGGCATGAATGGAAACAGAGAGCTCGACGAAAAAGGTTAGAGCTGATGGCGGGGTTTGAAAAGGCTTCGGACACCCGTAATTTTAAAAAGAGGGTGATGCCAATTGACAAGATGTTGACTTAATTCATAGACTGCCAGTGTCCTGGGCCGCTCCTAGGCTCGAATCCAGCCTGTCGTATCGAAATCTTTGTGTCATGTCTATTGACACACTTCAGCCTACAGTTTCGATACGACAGACGGTCTCCGGTCTAGGCCGCTCCCTTTCGAAAGACTTGCAGGAGCTCGGGTACGCATCGTGGGCTCTCTATGGAACACACTCCTTCCAGTGCGGTGGATACCAGTATCGAATCAAGGTGAAGAAGTGGAGTGCTGGTGAGGTTGCGGCATGGGGTGGGTGGTCACAGGTCGAAGCGGTAACAATGTTTCGGTACTTTTACTCTCCGAACGATAACCACGAATTCATGCACGATATTCGGGTTCCGCCCAGAGCTTGGAAAATCAAACAGCTGAATACGTGGAACAAGATGGACCTACTTCCTTTAGATGGTCCAAGCTCTTAGTAGTCGACACGTAAGCTCGTCTGGTGGCAGCAATGTAGAAGAACGAGAACAAACCTCGTACTCGTACAGGAAACACACAGACGTACGTCGCTGAGGGAATCCCAGATTCTCGAAATATTGGTCCAACTGGGTGGTCTGATAAATCTAATCCCGACTCATTGGGAGTAAAACTAAACCAGATGCCGGCAAGCATACCGCCTCCTTTTTTAGAGCCAACTTCTGTGCGCTGGGTGTCGCCATGAAGGCTTTCACGAACGATGTGATATCAGCCTCAAAATCCTCTTTTGAGAGATGATCAGGCTTTGGGTAGATCACCACCACAGTGTTGCGCTCTTTGCTTGTGGAGGCGGACATTGGATGGATGGCGAGAAGGAGACGTTCCCAATGAGAGACTACTATGGTATTTTAATCAGTTCGGAAGTCACGCGTCAGCGGAACGGAATGGAATTCCGTTCCAGCATAAGGTAGGCGTCGTACACATCCATCGAATCACGTGAGTCACGGCGTGACGCCGCCCTCCCGCCCATACTAGTCGGGGGTGTCGGGGTGTAGACACAAACTAAAACCACAGAAACACTTGTTTTCAATGTAGAAAGGGATCTGTGGTTTTGGATTGCCCATAAATTGTCTCAAAAAAAAGTTTTTAACACATTTTTTTTTTCAAACTGCTCAGAATGCGACGCCAGGTCGCCCAGCACACAAATGTATTTTGAGGTCGAAGATTTCGCGCTTCCCAAAAAGGAAATTTCACAGTCACGTGGTCACGTGCTACCCAATTTTTCCTCTTTGTCTCGCCTTGCCACCCACAAATTCTCGGACCCCTAGCATCCAAAACGTGTCAGTATACATCCTATCCATGCCAGTAATCAAATCCAAGGCTAAAGCAGAGAATCTGGGAGCTTATTCTGTCAAGGTCCGGCTCGACACTGAAAAAATCAATCTCTGCTCATATTTCTGTCTGAAAACAGGGGAAAGGCGTCGAAACCCAGCAGCAAGATGAAGGACCACCTCGAAAGCGCCCCCGAGCCTCTTCCCCGCCACCCGGAAGTGCTGATGGCTCCTCGGAAAGCGACGATGCCGAACCTACTGGTGCTTTTGTACTCGAGCCGTATGGAGAAGATGCCTCCGAATCCGACGGCAAAGACGATCCTGGAGTTGATGTTCATGAAGAGAATGACATACCCCATCCCAAGGACTATACAGACCTGGTCCAATGGCTGAAGCTCAGTGATGAGCACTTGGCTTCTTTTCATACAAGTGCAGCTCCTGCACAGCGCGGCAGCTATCACAGTACCAAGGTCAGCCAGGGAGTCTCTGTCCGACGCGCACAGGAATTTCGCAAGGCAGAGAAGGAGCGGGCTGAGAGGGAACAAAAGGAGGACGTACGGCACGGCTTGAAAGCAACAACCATACACACCTTCTTCTCCCGTGCTCGGCCAGTCCTTCGGGAGCCGAGTCCTCTGCAAAGCAACGAGCCCCCACTAGAAATCGACGAGCAGCCGTCAGATGTCAGCGAGATGGATGTCGACGAAGATATACAAATTCTCGGGGAGGAACAAACTCACAACACCGCCGATACTTTAGCAGCTCACGCGCCTTCCATCCCCGACTCTGTTCCGGCATCCCTGCGCATCGCGTCGCCACCAAGAGCGAGAGTTGACGATGTTTCCGACGAGGACAGTGACTTTGCAGACGAGGACGAGTACCTATCCGTCCAAGTCAGCCAGCTCACTCCGGAAGCGATGGCCGAAGAAGGTTTGGATGATTTACTTTGGGACCCATCCGAAGATGATTCTCCTCGTCCTGCGGACTCTCCGGTGCCTGTCGAGTCGTCTCCCCTTCCACCAGCCTCCCCCCCACCCCGAGGACGTTCATTGCCACCAGGGACAGCTTCATATTCTCCAGGGGAACAGGGGTTTACCATGCCCAACCGTCCGCGACAGTGGAAGATGCCGAGCCAGGTCCCATCCAACAATTCTGTTGATGCAGCGATACAAAATCTGCAGAATATTCTCCATCCCCGACGAGGGAACGGGCGGGGACACAAAAGGACGAACCTGGATATTGTCACTGCCGCCCGTCTCGAGTGCATGGTCCGATTCCTTCGTTTGTACAAGGGGTCTGGATATGCGGGGTGGACTCTACATTCCGAGACGGTTTCTGTGGCCAGTGGCAAGTCCGGTGCGAAGACCTGGCTTGGGAGAAAAATCCGCGAATAGACCGTGAGCTTTTGCGAGGACAAGAATAACCTTCCGAGCCACAAATACGGTTGTTTCAATTCGTCCATCCTTTCTGATGAAGACATTGCCGGTGACATCTTCCTTCACTTGCAGTCACTCGGAAAGTTCGTCTCGGCCAAGGACATCGTCCGTTACGTTGCTACACCCGAGTTTCAGGCTCGTCTGCGGATCAAGCGCAAAATTTCGATTCGGACAGCTCAACGTTGGATGAAGAAAATGGGTTACCGTTGGAGAAGGGAGCCGAAGGGAATGTATTCAGACGGGCACGAGAGGGAGGATGTCGTGCACTACCGTCAGAACGTGTTCCTTCCTCGGTGGCGGGAATTCGAATCCAGATCGCGCTGGTACAAGGACGGGCTCACGGATGACCAGGTTGACTCTGATGCTCGAATGAGGGCCTTCATGAGCTCCGCTGTGGATGCGCGAGTCGTAGTGATCTGGCGGCATGACGAGTCGACCTTCTACTGTCATGATCATCGAGACTTGCGCTGGGTTCATGAATCAGAAAAACCGAGCATCAAAGCGAAGGGAGAAGGCGCCAGTCAAATGGTCGGTGACTTTGTTCGGATGCTTACGGCTGGATGCGGTCCAAGAACCCGAATGCGGATGGGTGAGCATTTCGCCGACTGTGGTGATCTTGGTCTCATTCATCTTTCCAGCGAATATAAACGTGCTCGGAACCTGCTGAAGCCCGGAAAGACACGGGAGGGCTATCAGACGACCCCAAACCATCATCGACCAAGCCACCGCGGCCATGGACATCCTCGACGATGAATATTCTGATGAGAAGCATGTCTTGGCCTACGACAACGCGACCATACATACGGCCCGAGCCCCCGATGCCCTCAGCGCTATCAGTATGACAGCGAAACCATCCGGGAACTTCAATAAAGTCAAAGGCGCCGACGAGATCTCACGCTGTGTACACATGCGAGATGCCACCTTCCGCGACGGAACCCCACAATCCCTTTACTTCCCGGACGGCCGTTTCAAGGGCATGAAGATTCTTATCTCCGAGCGTCGTGCAAAAGGGCACAATCTTCCCGACCCAGATGCTCCAGCGCCAAACTCCACCTCTGGTAAAAAAATCAAAGCACAATGCGGCAATAATTTCAAGTGCCGCCACACCACTTCGACGCACTGTTGCCTCAAGAAAATCCTTTACATGGAGCCGGACTTTCAGGCACAAAAATCCATGCTAGAAGAACATTGTGAGAAGCGGGGTTTCGAGGTGATCTTCTTCCCGAAGTACCACCCAGAGCTCAACTTTATCAAGCAATGTTGGGGATACGCCAAGCAGGTATACCGCATGTACTCGTAGATTTTGAATACTATTTTTTATATGGCTTGTGTGGCGGCAAGGTGGCCACTGGCGGCACCATTTCTGCATTGCTGGCTTTCTCGGATGGCTTGGGCTCACACCTTCAAACTCTAGGTCATAGTCATATATTTTCTCGGACCCAGAGAGGTACAATGAAGAAAAAAAAAGTTCGCTCCAGGATTTCGCGCTTTCCCACGTTACTGTAACGCGTGATGTCACGTACACGTGACTCGATGGATGTGTACGACGCCTACCTTACTTATCCTTCTTCGTTGTTAGCATGACTGAGTATCATTCATTCCACATGCCAGAAGAACCAAACCTACGGCTTTTGAGGATAGGAATCATTCAACCTGTTACCAATATGATAGAACGAAAATGGCTGACCCCCACAACAGCGGAGCCAGCGGCTAACGCCTTCCCTGCCAATCCTCTTCCCACTTTGCCGCCGTCCGTCCATGGCCTTCCCACGACCCCGCCTCTTGCCATCAGTCCTCCCACACTGCGCATTGTCGCGGAATGCCGTATGGAGGTACATGTCAATGCTCCGTGACCGTGCTGCACTCACACTTGATTTTTTGTGCAGGTCTCGAGCGCCCATCGTCTCGGTGGACGCAGCGGAGAGGGGGGCGCTTGCAGGGATTTCTGTCAGATGTGTTGTGGGGAGCCCGGTTACCATTATTGTTAGCTCGCTAGTATCAGTAGTTCTTCGGCAAAGTCAGTTTTTCGACGTAGTCACCATGTACAGTCCTACGATTTGAATGCAATTCATTTTCCTTTACAACTTCGAAGTCAGATAAATAACAAAAACTGCTACCATATTGCACCGAAAAATTGCGAGAAATTCTGTAAATTTGGTGAATTTTATTTGAGGCCGAAGAGGCGCTTGGGAAGCCTGGATGGAGGTAGTTGCCGGTTTGGAACCGCCCCTCCTACTCAGTTTTTTCTGGGTCCTGTGAAAATTGACGAGATGCTGCGCTGGATGTGCATGCATGATTCCTGAACCTGCAAAGATTTGTGGAAATTACGGGTGTCAAATTTCTCTGTGGGTATGCCAGAGAGCCTTATTCCAGCGAAAAATAGTACCCATTCCGCTTCTGAACGACGACGAACCAAAATATTCCGGAGGGTTTAAATTGAGAACTGCCCCGAATGCGGAAATATTACACAACTCGGTTCGCCGGGGGTCAATTGTTTTCTGAGTCTCCTAGAGCACTCATTCCACAGCTACGAACCGTATTCCGCTCAAAAATTGGTACATACCCATTCCACCTCTGAACGAGAACGAACCAAAATATTCCCGAGGGTTAAAATTGAGAACTGCCCAAATGCGGAAATATTACACAACTCGGTTCGCCGGGGGTTAATTTTCTTCCGAATCTCCCAGAGCACTCATTCCATGCCTACAAACCTTATTCCGCCGAAAAATCCGTACCCATTCCACTTCTGAACAACAACCAACGAAAACATTCCCGAGGGTTTAAATTAAGAACTGCCCAAATGCGGAAATATCATACGGTTCGTCGGGGTTAAATTTTCCTCCGGCACTGCAATCTCGAATTTTTTGTGTTGGAAGGAGGTCAATTCTTCCTCGAAATGGATAGCCCTGGTGACTCCGGTCATTTTGAACCATTCAGATCCTGCTCCGAGGAAATATTGACCTCTCCAGCGGCCATTCAGTGCTTTAAATTTTGAAACGCTTGACCAGATTGAATTCCTTTACATTTTGAAAGGCGTGACCTTATTGAATTTCCTTACATTTTGAAATGCGCGACGTTAGGAAAGAAATTGTGTATGTACTAGAAATAAATATAATGAGCGCGAGAGCGTGAACCTCATTGTCCCTCCATTCTAGTGGTGGCTGTTCCCTCGGGCCGTTGAATTGTCCTTGAAATTCCTGTCATCACGGATCCCGACACCAGCCGGCAAAAGAGCGTGACTTAATATGGAGACCTTGTTTACAGCCAGTGGCAGTGCCGAAGGCACAAACAAGAAAATTGCCGTTTTGGGCTGATCCCCGCGACCGATTCGTCCATATCTCGATGAGTTCTGCCTGGATTGAGATGAAATGTAGCTAGATAATTCAGAGTAATTCATTTTCAATTAGTGATAGATAGAAACTCAAAGAAATATCATATTTCAGCTTGTCAGGCATCTGAGGCTGCTGATGAGATGAAGACAAATTGAGATATTACCTCCGAGCATGATTGCGGAGATCAAGGCCTCAATATCTCAGCTTTTAGCGCAGAGATAGAATATACATCGCTTTAACATCGTTTCCCGCCAAAAACATGATGAAATACAGTTGGAAAAAGTTTACGACGTCGAGATTTGACCGTGGGAAAGTGTGAACAAGGACGGCTCACCTGAACCGGCGAATGTATTACAATGCATACATCCCCTGTATTCCTGCCCCGTTGAATTCAGAAACTCCATCTGATTTAGCGGGTGCTGCTTCGCTCTCCCGATTCACTACACTTTGAACTCTGAGGGAAGTGTACGTCTTCAAGGCCCACTTCTTGGCTGCATCAACATCCATCGCCCCGCTTCTGCTGGCAGCGCTGCCGACCCGATGGATATCGACTCGGACGGCGAGGGTCAAAACGGTGGCCTCGGAGAGGTATTGTTTGAGGCCTGGTATTTTTCGGACTTCAAAATCAAGAAAACCCCATTTGTTTGCAATTTTTGCATCGACATGCAGAGCCCTCAGCTCTCGTGTAAAAGCACCAGGGCAGTCAAAACAAATCCAAAGAGAGAGTTCAATCCCAAATTTCACTGGCTATCATCCCAGCAAGGCCCTGTCAAAATATGGCCTGAAATGAGTGCACAGTACATTGAGTCGAAGTAACCAAACTTGGACAGATTCCTTCAAGTTGGGTGTTCAAAACATTGTATTAAACTTCGCAAACACTTGCTCGGTTGAATTCTTGTGGTACGATGAGTGTGCTCTAATCAATGCAAGATATTAGAAAATCTGTCCAGCCCGTGAATACAGTATCAACGATGTTCTTTCATCATTCTAACGGTGATACTTATTCAACGTCTGACTTGGAGGAGATAGATGTTCGCGGAAGAACCGAATAATTTCACTAGTGAACAAACAATGGGACGATCTTTTGTGGCAATTTTTGGCCTCGAGGCGAGGGTATAATCGGGAGAAGGAATTCGCTTACGGTGCTGCGGCACTCGGTCCGCATTGTTGCAGCACTACCGGTCGCGAATATCCACACAAGCAGGGTACAAACGATACCGATGGTGCTGAGGAAGATGGAGCCTTCTCTGAGACCACGTTAGTAGCACGGCAATGTCTAGTTGCTTGCCAGGTCTGAGGCGGTTATGGAGGTGAGCAGAGGGGTCCGGGGACTACATACTGAAGTGCGTTGGTATGAGGTTAAATTTGCTGTAGTTCAAGGATGGGGGAAACTCCGGCAAAGAGTTCTATCCTTTTTTCGTTCAAACCGGCAATTTCAGAGAGTATCAGCACCATCTTCAAAGGCATTGAGCGACCTAACCGTGGAAGTTGTCAGCAACGTTCCGCGCCTCACGGAGGTCGATATCCTCATGGACTGCCATAGACTAAACTAATTCACCCACCCTCGTAGTACAGTGCCGGCCAATCAAAGCCAACAAATTAATGGGCCATTTTTGTGGGTCTGGGAAAGTAACCAATAAGTTTCTAATTAATGAAAGATGTATATCTACCTCCTAATGGTTCATATTGTACGAGCCGATCCCCCGTAAATTCAATTCTGAATTTTGAGGCCCGAAAAATTGGCCAAACACCTAAAAACACCCCAAAAAATCACGAAAAAATTGCAACCGACTCCTTTTCACAAGCGCATTCTGAATCTATTAAAATCAAGAAAATTCAACGAGCCGTTCTTTCAAAAAACCGGTTTCCTTTTTGGGATGGCAGGTGGGCCGGACAACCGATAATTAGATCACATGGTCGTGTAGCATGGATTTGGTGTGGATGCCTTGAGGCACAACTTGCACCCAGCCCTTCTTCACTTTGTTCCCCCATCTTCCACCCATACTATGTCCTCCAAACAAGGCCGTGGCTGTCCAACAAAAGTCAAACAAAACTTATTGGGCCTCCATAACCAGAAACCTCACTCTCCAATCCCTGACCCAGCACCTTCCCAGCCCTCGGACCGAGAATACAGCCCAGACTGGCCCAGTGACCTTGTTGACGAAAGCGAAGATGAATCTGAGGCCAAGGAATTTGATTGGCTGATGAGGATGGAATGAAGTCCAAGCCAGGATCTGACATTGATGCTGATTCAGATGTTGAGGTGGAGGAAGAAGACCAAGCCTTTTACACGAACCGAGAAAGCACTCATCCAGTGACTCGCTAATCACAGATGAGCACTTGTTCCACACGGACTCTGGCTCGTAAAGTCCAAAATTAATAGCTTGGGCAGCACTCGTCGATCTCAATGTAAAGGTCTCCTTGGGCCTTCACCTTTCTTCACGCTAACCAATTTAAATTCTCCTGTGAGGTGGAAGTCAATGGAAAAAGACAATAATGATGCAAACAATCCATACCAGGCTTCGTTGAATTCGGCTCGGCCCACCCCAGGAGTCTTTGTAAAATGGGATGTTCGGCCATAAAATGTCGAACACCGCTCCCTGCTCGTTCCCATTTTCCATCCTCACCAACAGGGCACCATCCACCAGTGAGCCGATGTTTCAACCCCTCCTGGTCCCCCAATTGTAGTGCGATGTCTCTGCTCTGCGCAAGATGATTGGACAAAATGGAGCAAAATCGGAAAACTCCGTTGAAGGACTCGAAATTCTCCGTAGCAACACCAAGAAGGGGCCGAATCGAACCACATATTCGTCTGCATGGACTAATAAATGATACTTTATCTTTGTCATTATTTTTGACGGGTCGATTGTGGCACAAATGTCAAGAACATTTGCGACTGTAATCTGGAGATCCTGCTACAGTGGCGCTCTAAATAAATGCCGAGCCATGGTTTGACATCATTTCATGGTCGAATTCCTTCAAACAAAATTGTGGCATGAACATTCAGTAGTGCTAAGCTCGTTTGCATCGAAAAATCCATACCATACCTACTTCAATGTTGTGCAATAAAAATATTTGGGGTGTTCTGAAAAACCGACTTTGTAGGCTGGCATGCTATCGAAAATCGGTCATTTCAGCATGAAAGTACTTGAAAAATGAAGTATACTCACATTTTAGTTGACTCGATTTGATACTCATTTGAGCTCACACGGAGGCTCTCAAGTTCGCCATTTTGGGCGAAAATGGGCGAAAATGCTCCCAAAAAAGCAAAAGTGACCGATTTGCAGTGCCCATTGCGAGCTCAAATGAGTATCAAATCGAGTCAACTAAAATGCGAGTATACTTCATTTTTCAAGTACTTTCATGCTGCAATGACCGATTTTTGATAGCATGCCAGCCCACAAAGTCGGTTTTTCAGAACACCCCAAATATTTTTATTGCACAACATTGAAGTAGGTATGGTATGGATTTTTCGATGCAAACGAGCTTAGCACTACTGAATGTTCATGCTACAATTTTGTTTGAAGGAATTCGACCATGAAATGATGTCAAACCAAGGCTCGGCATTTATTTAGAGCGCCACTGTACACGTACAAGTTAGCACATTTAAGTCATTCGAGGGGCAAAACAAATACGCGATATTGCCCAAGATTTTGTATTTCGGGACCCAAAGAAGTGCTGAAAGTTCACCAGCTGTTTTCCAGGCCATAAATTGATCATCCGTTACCAGGCCGTGAATGTGGAATATGTTCGTTTGTGCGAGAGTTTTCAATTGCCGTCCAATCAGGGAGCCGGCATATTGCATGATATAGGTAGACCGAATGGGGTGGATCGAAAGTCCATCAATGCTTGTGGACTGGAGACGAAGGGTGTATGTCTGCTTCTGCTCTGCAGACCAAGGAGTGTGCGTGATATGCCAGATATATGTGATAATCCCGAGCAAGATCGTGTGCAAAATCTCGATGGGTGTGTCTTTTGTGGGATCGAAACCTGGACAATTCAACCCTCAGTTTACGAGGAATTTCAACCCAACAATAGATGTCGACCTTTTGTTGTCAGGAACCCACTGTAAATACTGTCTCGGTTAGTGTTGCCGCGACTTGTTAAGTCGCAAGTCGACTTGCCCAAGTCGACTTACGGCAACTTTCGACTTGACTTGACTTGACTTGGTCAGCTCAAGTCACTTGAAGTCACTTTGAGTCGACTCAAGTCGGTTTAGTCGCACCATTATTAATTTATAAGGGTAGATGTTGCTTGGTGTACAAAGTTTCGACGTTAAATAGCAGTCAAATCCTGGCAATATACAAATTCAACTACTCATTCTCCTCTGGCATTTCTGTAAATACAATCCCATCTGCTGCATCGCAACTGTCAACAATCTCGCGCCAAACCACATCCCTGTCTTGATCGTGTGAATCGGCCAGAGTTCGAAGCCAGTCTTCATCGTCATCGGCAACAGGGACGGTCTCTGCCAGTCGGACATGAGTTGAGCCTCGATTTCTTGTAATTAAATTTGAGCATTTGCAGAGCCTCCATCAGAAGGGCACTTGTGCGGTTTCGGCGTTTGGTATCTGTCTCGGCCGAGGACGAGAATACCCTTTCTGAAGGCACTGAGGTCGCCTGGATGGGGGCGTAATCGGCAAAGAGACGAAATATCTTTGGCCAGGTTGCTTTGCCGTGGTTCTGTCGATTGTTCAGCTGCGATTGGCAATCAAAAACTGGGACACCAAACCATCCAGTACCCGACCATGTCCATCGACTTCCTTGCGGGGAGCGAGCTGGTCATATAGTGGTTCATCTCATCTTCAATTGATTGCTCGGCCAAACTCTGGCTTGTCGAGGTGAAATCAAGGGTTCTTGTCAAGATATTTGAGTCGGGGGAATAATGTGGGAGAAAATAAATACCTCAAAAAGTCCCTCGTCTGTGGCTTTCTCCTTATGGGTTCCGCCGACTATTCCACTCAGCTGGCTCACTGACCTAACCCTCAATGCTACATCATATGCCTACGCATCACTTGAGCGGTGGGATTTCATTTTGACATGGACCGAGCTGAATCAACTTTCATGATATTGTATTGGAACAGACCATCAAGAAAAGAAACAGTACAATATATTTCAAGAAAGCATGTGACTTCGTAGCCCGAATGAGGTAGGGAGCAAAATACACCCAAATACAGACGAAAGCCTGTCATAATCTACCAAAATACTTTTCTGCTATTCCCCGGGGCCGTTGTGACAAACTCGGTGACCCGTGGAGTTGAGTTGAGCGTTGAGCCCCGGGCAACGCAGAGTGATTTCAGATACCTGGGATGGGGGTTGCCAACAATGGGAATCGATTCTAAGGTAAGCAGGGCCAAACACAGAAAATATTGTGCAACTTGCTTCGGCAGGGATAATTTGGCTGAAATTAGAGACCTTGAGCCCAAGTGGCATGCCGCTTTTAGGTTGTGCAAAAACGGCATGCCGCTTTTTTCTTTTTTTCCTCTAAAGGGCATTAACAAGGTGCAAAACCATCAGGGTGTGTGAATTTGAGGTGCATACAAAAGTTGTAAAAAAAGCGGCATGCCTCTTGGGCTCAAGCTCTCTATTTATGCTGGAAACCCTCTCAGTGTTCACACAGTTGATTCAGCCAAAAAAAAAAAAAAAAAAAACCGGTGCGCATTGCACTC
The DNA here is from genome assembly GCA_029378375.1 of Mycena olivaceomarginata. NCBI lineage: Eukaryota > Fungi > Basidiomycota > Agaricomycetes > Agaricales > Mycenaceae > Mycena > Mycena olivaceomarginata. The sequence goes on from JARKIC010002436.1 coordinate 17,404, forward strand.
CTGTGGCTCGAAGATGCAAAATCGTAGTATAGTTGCCTGCGCCAGGTCCTGCATCAGAACAGCGGCAGCCTGTACTACACACTCGCAATAAAATGCATACTACATTCTGAATCTGGATCCCATGCGGGCCATTCGTTGCAAAGCACGAGTTCCTGTTAGTATGAAATAATGAAGGTATATTATTTTCCCACAGGTTGGTTTCGTTCTTTTGAACTCATCAGGTGGGCCACACAGCCCACAACCAACCGAGCACACCATCACGCCAGCAATTTGGCATATTATTTCCCGCAATGAAGCCACGACAGAGGCAAGACAACTGGCCAAGTTGTCCTGTTACCATCGGGCCAAAGCATCCTCGACTGACCAGAAAGAAGTTGTGACTGGCCAGGCCAAACCTCAATCTGTTCCCCCAGAACCCAAACAGAAGTCGCAGCTTGTCAGGCCACAATTTCCGGCCCCCAGAACCCAAACAGAGGTCACAGCTTGCCAAGCGACGACCCAGATGCCCCCTGATGTCCAAACAGAAGTTGCAGCTTGCCAGGCGACGACCCCGATGCCCCCTGATGCCTAAACAGAAGTCGTAGCTTGCCAGGCCACGACCTCAACCCCCCAGAACCCAACAAAGGGTCGCAGCTTGCCAGGCCACGACCCCGATGCCCCCTGATGCCCAAACAGAAGTCGCAGTTTTCCAGGCCACGACATCAAGCCCCCAGAACCCAAACAGAGGTCACAGCTTGCCAAGTGACGACCCAGATGCTCCCTGATGCCCAAACAGAAGTCGCAGCTTGCCAGGTGACGACCCCAATTCCCCCTGATGCCCAAACAGAAGTTGTAGCTTGCCAGGCCACGACATCAAGCCCCCAGAACCCAACAAAGGGTCGCAGCTTGCCAGGCCACGACCCCGATGCCCCCTGATGCCCAAACAGAAGTCGCAGTTTTCCAGGCCACAATGTCAAGCCCCCAGAACCAAACAAAGAGTCACAGCTTGCCAGGCTACGACCCTGATGCCCCCTGATGCCCAAATAGAAATCGCAGTTTGCCAGGTCACGACATCAAGCCCCCAGAATCCAAACAGAAGTTGCAGCTTGCCAGGCCATGACGTCACGCCCCAAGAACCCTAACAAAGGTCGCAGCTTTCCAGGTTACGACCTAAAGCCCCCAGAACCCAAACAGAGGTTGCAGCCTGACAGGCCATGACCGCGATGCCCCCAGAACCCAAACAGAAGTTGCAAGTTGCCAAACCATAATCTCAAACCCCCAGAATGGTAACAGATGTCGCAGCTTGCCAGGCCCTCGAGACCCTAGAACCCAAACAATGAGCACAGTTTGTGTTATCACTTAGAACCCGGATAGAGATCACAGCTTACCAGTCCATACAACCTCGATCCTCGGGACCATCTTGCCATGGATCTAAATAGCTAAAAATGACCGGAATGACCAAGGCTATCCATTGCTGGCGCAACTGCGCTGGAATGCGCTCGAAAATGTAAAGGAATGCAATAAGGTCACGTGTTTTAAATGTAAAGCAATGCAATATCATCACGCCTTTCAAAATGTAAGGGAATGCAATAGGATCATGTGTTTCAAAATGGAAAGGAATTCGTTCGAGGAGACCAGCTTGTACCACACCGTAGCAGGTACTCCATCCTGTGTACAACGACAGTCAGGAAGAGCTGTCGCATGTACGAGTGGGAGAGTCCGAAGGAGGGGGACGAGATGCGGGAGAGCGCTAGGACGGCTTTGGTACCATGCTTCTGCGCGAGCTCAACATGGCTGCGGAACGAGGGCTTGTTGTCGAGGATGATGCCGAAGAGCTTTAAGCAGTTGGAGGCGGCGATGGTAATGTTGCCGATGACGAGGGGAACCGGGCGGTAGTGGTCGCGGTGCGGCGGGGGGAGACGAAATGTACGAGCTGGAATTTAGGGAGGGTCAAAGTCCAGGCCCAGGCGCTTGGAGCGGGGGATGGCGTCGTTCTCCATGTGGTCGCGCAGGGCGGCGGTGGTCTCCTCCACGCTGTCTCTGACCTCGAGCCAAGTGTTGTCGTCAATGTACCTCGTCGTCCTGTTGCCCAGGAACTCGTCCGCGAAGATTAGGTACAGCAGCGCGCTGAGCGGCGATCCCTGAGGGAGGTCATTGGGGACAGCGCTGGGGGGGAAGAGCGGTAGTTGTCGAAGATGAGGGTGGTGGTGCGGTTGCTGAGGAAGCTGGCGATGAGCCCGACAATCTGTTCGGTTACGGGCCTCGGTCGCAGGCGGTGGATGAGGTGGGCGTGGCTAATGGAGGGGAAGGCCTGGGATACATCCATCAGCAATGCGCTGTGTCTTTGACCTTCTGCGTGATCTGCAGGAGGGCATGGACAGTGCAACGACCCGGTCTCCCGCCGAACTGGTTCGGGGAGAGGAGCCCATTTGCCTCCACGAAGCCCGAGACCAGTTGATGAGCACCGACTCGATCACCTTCCCCAGACCCTCCTCTGCAATGGGCCGGTGAGCGCCAGGGATCGTGTAGTCGCTTTTGCCCGGTTTGCGGAGGGCTATGGTCAAGAAGGTGCTCCAGGCGGCGGGGAAATATCTTATGCACAGGCTAAGCTCAAGGATGATGAGGAAGATGGGTGCGAGGATGTCCCTAGCTGCGACATTGGGGAGGCCCGACGGGCTGGGCGCCTTCCACGGTGAGATCTTGCCGATGGCGCGGAGGATGTGGTCGACGGTGAAGATGGGAGCGGGGAAGGGGGGACGGTAGTTCGTTGGGTGGGGGGGAGGGGGGCTGGGCGAGGGGGAAAGAACTTCTGGTGGTGGAGTTGAGCTTTTTTTCGCTGGGGTTGAGGCAACGTTACCGTCCGGCACTGTGAGGTCCGGAATGTGGGAATCCGATGAGGAACTAGAGTCCGGCATCACATACTTCGCCGCCTTCCAGATGTCGCAGCACGGGAGGCACGTGATGTAGTATCGCCAGTGCGCGCGCTTTTCGCATCGGATTGCGCTGTGGTACTTGTTCCGTGCAGTACGCATAGCGGCCCAGCTTGGATCTGCTGGGTCGTCCTTGGAGATTGTGCGGTGGGCACGGTTGTACTCCTTGCGGAGACAATATTCTATCGCGCATGGATGGGATGTCGGCGACAGCAAAGCAGCGACTCGTCTGCCCCTGGATGCCACCCACCTGAACTGGCGGATCTCGCCCTGGGGGTCCCGGACCAGCTCAACGCTGCAGAGCTCCTCGTGCACGCGCATGAGCGTCACCTCGAACACCTTGATGCGCGAGAGCAGCGGGAGCGCGAGGAGGTCTGTGCGCAAGCCCTCGGCTTTGGAGGCGCGCCGTTCAGCGACGATGACCTGCAGGGCCAATCAGTGAGTTTCATTGTCAATTGGAGGGGGAGGAGGGAGGGAAGGGAAAGACACACGGGATTATGCTGTGCGCAAAGCGCTTCCACTTCCATCTTCTTGATCGCCTTGAGTATGTGCAGGTCTGGTCCAGGGCATTCGGGTCCACTCCGCTCATTCCCGCGCGGTCTCAGACAGGACGCCCTGGATGAGGGAAATTAGACATGAGACTCGGGCTTAAAGTAAACACTACCCTCTTTTTAGACCTCACAAATGACAGTGTGCGCAATGCCGGTCCCCGCACGGCCGTCGTTGTGGGCGCATGTGTCCTTTGCGCACTGAATCAAAGCGCCATGCGCCCTGGGGCGCCGCGTGCAGGCGGAGCATTTCTGTGAAGTCCAGAGTCAGTTAAATGAAAGAAAGAGACGAAGGAAAAGGGTACACGCACCAAACTCCACTGCCCCCGCAAGATCCCATCGACGCCAACACGACGCGCTCGTCGTCGAGCTCGTCCACCCACTCTGGGAGCAGCAGGCAGCAGGCGAAGGTCTCTTCTTCGCTGGTCGATGCAGAGGGGGGGCCGCAGGCCGAGCTTTAGCGGGAGGGAGAGCCGTTGGGTGCGAGAGGGGGGGTGGGTGCGATGAGGTGTGGCCATGTGAACAGGTGGAAACGTGGAAAGAGGAGGAAAAGGCCCATAGGAACGGTGGCGGGGTCGGTCTCCCCGAGCGCCTCGATGCGACGGTCTTCGAGGAGTTGGTCTACGTCAATGGGGACACTGGGGAGTGCGGGGTGTTGTGTTAACAAACGAGAATGGGAAGGGAAAGAAACTCAATGCACCTGAAATCGACACACCGACACACGCCCGAGAGCTTCTCACTCTGTCTCGTCAGCCCTTTTATCGGTCTTTCTGAATACATTTATTCCATCTACATCTCATACTGCAATGACCAATGGCCACCCTCCAAGCCAGTTCACCACAGAGGACGTCGTGGCCCTCCAAGAGATCGTGCAGCAGTACCGCGACGGGGGGATTGAGCGAGACGACGCTGTTGCCTCCCTCTCCACGAGTATTGCGGCGGTTTGCACCCTACGCCAAATCCAGTTCAAGTCCGACCTCATCCTGCCGTACCTCCAGCAGCTCACTGCCCACGACAAACGAACAGAAAAGTGCCGAGAATCGCGGGGGGAACGGCGAGGACGAGGTCGACTTGAACTGGATCTGGCGTAGGGTGCAAACCGCCGCAATACTCGTGGAGAGGGAGGCAACAGCGTCGTCTCGCTCAATCCCACCATCGCGGTACTGCTGCACGATCTCTTGGAGGGCCATGACGTCCTCTGTGGTGAACTGGCTTGGAGGGTGGCCATCGGTCATTGCAGTATGAGATGTAGATGGAGTAAATGTATTCAGAAAGACCGATAAAAGGGCTGACTCCCTTCGTCTAGCCAGCTGTCGAGCGCGAGATTGGCCAACTTGGCGCAGTTGAAGGCGAGGTTGAAGCTGGCGTGGTAGCCACGTGGATAGGTAATGACGAATTTCGCCTAGAGAGAACGTGTTTGCAAGTCGAAGCGGTAGAAGGAGGGAGTGAAGAGGTAGGGGAAAAGAAAAGGACTTACCCACATGCTGCACAATATGATTCGGACGCAAGGCGCTCTAGGGTGCTGTTTATAATTCCGCGGCCCATTATAAACGGTTTATAATTTTTTTGTTTATAAACAACTGGCACGAAAGTGGTTGTAAAACGAGTGTATCTACTTCCCCTTCCCACTTCGCCACCCCAGCTACCTTTGTTTTGCTGTTCGAACCTCTACCGCCCGCTTTGACCAGTTATCGGGACTCCCGACCTCATCAGAACCGGAGCGGTGGAGATGGGCGTCTGAGAACAAATCACGAAAAATGGCAAGGTCATATCAATACCATTGTGAGCTAATTGTGGTGTTCTCAGTTGACTGAGAAGGTGGTGTTGTTGTGTTTTTGTCATCTTCCTCGCAATTGAGGGCGGCGAACCGATTTTTTTTTTTTGGCTTGGCAATCTCCGGGCCGGGGTCCGGCTGTAATTAAAAACTGGTACTTTCGGCCGACCCATTTAAAAACAGGTTTATAAACCGGTGTTTATAAACATGTTTACAACACCAATAAAAAACAGCACCCTAAGGCGCTCTGCGCCAACAGCGTCGGGCTCGCGAGGAAGGATTTGTGCTGTAAGAATTGTGGGCACTCCGAGGTGTCTGTGGGGAAGTAGCCATTATGAAAATATAGAACGACAGGAAGAGAGACGGGACACACCCAGCATCGTATCCTCCAGCGCGCCCGCCCTTCCTTGTGGTACAACGTACCAAAAACTTGGGTGCGCCGAACTGGATGTAATTAATAGAGAATAAATCCATGTCCTCGACGTGCCACACAAACGTCGTGCGCCACATGCCAAAGTAGACATCTGGGGTGGTGACACCCGGCAAGCCGGTCGACGGGCAGGGCGGAGGGGAGGGACACGACGTTCCAGGCGGTTGTGGAGGAGAGGAAGAGCGAGCCCATGGTGTCAGCGCCGTATTACACGGGCATACCAGTCGGTGTGCGGGGCTGAAGGACTCGAGGAAGGACGCGTCCTTGTCAGCGCGCTCAAGGCAGCGGTTGCTGGCCTTGTCATTGGCGTCGGGCTTGGTCTCCTCGGTGCTGTTTTCGTGGTTGGTATTGTCTGGATCCGGCAACGGGCTGTTGGACGGCGAGGCAGGCATGGCAGCGACGTCGCGCTCATCCTTGACGTCCGTCTCTTCCTTGCCCTTGCCCTTGCCCTTGGGCTGCCTCTTTCTTCTGCTGGGCGCTGGGCACCCTGGGCTGTGCGCTGGCATTATTGTGCATGTCGCCATCGAAATGAAAAGAAGCACCCGACACTGTAGTCTGCCCTATGAAAGACATGAAATGATGGATGTAGCCGTCGACATCCTAGAGAGTACTGGGCCTGGGGCGGCCGCCATACTGCGCATTTGTCGAGGAAACCGAAGTGCTGCGTCGAAGGAGAGATAGTTTGCGACGTCCACAGGGCGGTGAATTGATGAGGACATGTCTTAGCCGTAGCTCGGCGAGAGCACGGCAACGTCAGGCTCTGCTTCCTTTGGCTTTACCACGTCGCTTTTCTATTTCTCTTCCATCTCACCGCTCGTCCTCCGATGTCTAGGCCAATAATGTTGGTGGACGGTGCTCACAGTGGAGAGTCATCGGTCCACACTGTAACTTCTACTGTTTCCTCATCGGATGGGCTGAATTCAAGTCGCAACATGTGGACCAATCATAATTCCATCTCTCAATATCCGACTCAACTACGCTCAAATCTTGGGCTTCAGGTATCCTCCCTGCTGGCCGACCATCGCTACTGGTATATTCTGACGCACGTTTTTATGCGACCATTCAAGTTGACCGGTGTTCAAAGGAGATCATATCAGCTTAACATCGTTCAACATCCTCAAAAGGCCGCTGAATTCGGATATGCAAACCTGTCGCGTCTCCCTTTGACTCCGACCATGGTTGTTCGGCTCACTGTGCGCGACGCGAACGGCAACTCGATTGTACCGTATGTATGACCCTCCTAGTCAAAAAACATGCTGATCTGTAAATCCTCAAAGCCAAGACGAGCTGCCTTTCCTTATTGCGCATCTTTCGCTGTTCACCAAGAATGTAATAGCATCTTTGGACATGGGATCCTCAACCACCGGCCAACCCCCACCTATCTTATACGGTAGTCTTGTCTCGTCCCTCAACCACCTGGAGGACCATAATGGCAACATGGGTCTGTTCTTTCTCTTTCCGGATGTCAGCATCCGTTGGCGTGGCCGCTTTCAGTTGGGTGTTACCCTTTTGAGGATAAGCAGGCGAGTCATCCAGACAATCACCTGTTTCCCAGATCTATATCTCACTTTTTTCCCCAGGCCAGACTCTTCTGGCATCGTTGAGCAGGGGACAACACTTGCACAAGTGCGCACAAACTCATTTGAGGTTCTCCCTCATCACGAATACATCGCAGCTCGTTTGTGCCTTTTCTTTTTTTTCTCGTGGCCCCTCTCAGTTACCTTTCTGCAGCGGAAACTCGACTAACGCAGGCATTTCTTCGCCAAGGTGCTCGGATGTTTTCCCTGCACTCGTAATCCATCCTTAGCTCCAGCACAATTCCCACGCTCTCGCTTTGTGTCTACGAATTGTACTGTGTCTTCAACACTAAATAGGGTATATGTAGGGCAACCAGCCCACTCGTGTATTATGCATGGACCCTTGCGATGAGTTTTTGTGTCACCTTTACAGGCTCGGGAGTCTTTGTTAATAGTAGGTTCTCCAAATTTGAGTCTTCATCCGAACCTCGCCATAGGAGAAATTTTGGCGATTAGAGGCTGTCGAGGACAACCCGAAAGATGTCCCACTGAGGATTATACTAGGCTAATTTCGGCACAAAATAATTTACAACGTCACTACGAACCACCATATTGACATACTGTTTGACCCAAACCAACTTGTCTCTTCGCTCCTATCAACACCCACATACGCCTATAAAAGTGTACACAATGCCAAACTCCGCTTTTCGCTCACTGTTAAAGCTTCCGAGGCACTAATTCAAGCGCGGCTTTGGAAGCGCTGGGTCCAGACCTTTGGAAGCACTCATATTATAATACATTGTTTTCTTATTTGAATGTCCGCAAGTAGGAGCCGGCGCGAAGCGCCGGCGACTGCTTGTGTATTATACACGAAGCAGCTTGCAACGGTGTGGGGCTCCGAGTCTACTTGTTTCGTCCCCGCTGGGATGCCGGCGGACGAGGAAGTTGTGGTAACCTCATGGGTGTTCTCGCTCTCGAGAGTCGACCTCCATGTCCGAAGGACTAGGAGCGGGTTGAGGGAAACTCCCTTGCCGTACTTTGCCTTATCGTTTGCCGCCGCAGATTCCCAGTCCAGTGAGTTAGCAACTTACATGAATTCCATGTTAATTCCAGGGTCCTACCCACCGCACGTTACGGGGTAGGGGAAGAAAGAGTAGCGGGATTCAAAGCTGGATCGCAGTAGGGTAATACAAAAAGAGAAATCACTGTTAGGCTCCGAGACAATAACTTCCGAACTTCCAAGGCCCCAACCCCTTCCGTGGAGGGTTGAGGCCTTGGAGTTCGGATGTTTTTGTGTCGGCCATCAAGAATTTGTCGTTTTGTATTACTATCCCTCATAAAGTTAGGAATATCAGAGATAGGCCGGACACGGTCAATTGCAGGCGAGAAGGATAGTCAATGTTGAAGCGGCAAAGGAAGCGAATGGAATTGAAGTTTTAACTTGGATAATGTTCAAGATACACACATCGTATTTCCGAGAGTGGAGGGTGGATAACGGCATGTAGTAGATGTTGATGGAATCGTATATGGACGATCGGGTGTTAATGTCGCAACAATACAAACCTCCTTAGTGAGAAGGAGATAGGTAGTTGACAGAGACCGTAACTGGGGAGGGTGTGTTCGGGCCCATGAGTATGAACCTTATCATGTTCCATAAAACATGCAACAGCCCCTGCCGACCCCGTGCGAGGCCCGTATGAGGGTCCAGTATGTGGACTGAAATACACTACAACCCGGGGGCCGGTGTAATTATCGGGTGCTGAAGCTGAAGATAGGGCTGCTGCGACGGAGAGCAAAGGCGCGGTGTAGTAGAGTACAAACCACGATCGAGCTTGTATTGTATTCGATGGTGATTGATTATTGGAGAGGATTTACTGTTAATTACAACCCACAGCACATTAGAATGAATTCATGTTCCCCGAAAGGAATCCGAAGACCAAATTTAAAACGATGCATGCGTAGAAGACAGACAACAAAGAAAAAAATCCCTCGTTGGTACAGAGTGCAGTGCTTCATCGTCTATCTGTGAGGGAACCACCTTGATCCGCGCCCTGTTGCAACATGGGCGGTAGGTGCGGAACAGTGGGTGACTTAATGGACGGATATGCTAAATGATGAGAGATCAATTCTCGGTGATCTCCGAAGTCCCTCGTACGTGGCCAGTGCACAGCCACTACTAACGCGTAATTGAGAGCCAGATGAAAAATCTGGGTGACTTGTGTTGTTGTGCAAACCCAAAAATTTATTGAGTCTTCATTCGGAATTGGAAGAAAATGCTATACTTTTTTAGATCGTGTTTATGGCCTCCGTGAGGGTTTCTGGCCCTGGGCCGACACTCATCCGGGGTTTTACCCAGAGACATACGACGTATCGGACTGCCCTTTGAAAACCGAGAAAGAAAGGCAGTTCGTGCGAGATCAGCGTGACGCGGAGATAGCACTGTCCACGTTACCTTCAAGAACGCTCTCCATGCACCGTCGCTGTCCGCGAATCTCGTTTCCGTAAGCTAGTTTGACAAAGCGGGCTTCAGGACCTGGTTCGGTGGTGGGGGAGTTAGCGTGCACGAGGGTTCTGCGAGAAACGATGCAATAATTCTGTGCGGTCGTGGATCGGAGGGGATGTACGTGCTCGATGTGGATACTACTCATGCGAAGATATCAAACGCCGCTCGTGATGACCTGAAGAAGTGGCACCGACACATGGTCCATGGCAGTCCACAGACCATCTGTGAAATGCACACAAAAGGGCTCGCTCGTTTCCGACCTCAATATCACGGACAAGACCCTTGACGGGGTGTGTGTGAGCTGCAGAGCGGGCCGCCAGCATGCGCGGCCGTACGATGGACGCACAGATCCCGACGTACCGCCGCTTGACCTCGTCGCGTTCGACTTGCAATTGTGGAGTCCATCGTGTACAGCATCTGTTGTCGGGAATCACTACATGATGGTGTTTATAGACAGCGGGACATCACACAAGCACGTTGATTTCTTGAAAGACAAGAGTGACGACTCCACCATTGCCGCGTTCGAGGCGTATCGGGTCATGGCTGAGAGGCAGACCGAACGGCCTATTAAACGCGTGAGAACTGACGGAGCATTTAGCTCTGGGAAGTGGAAGGATTATTTCAAAACCCACGGGATAATTCACGAGCCAACCGCGCCCTATTCATCTGCGGAGAACGGACTCGCCGAGCGTACGATCCGTGCTATCACGGAGGATATCCGTGCGCTGCTCCACGACCCTGGTCTGCCGCACAAGTACTGGGCTGCAGCGGGGGTCTGCTCAGCTTATACGCGGAACCTGATGCCGTCGCGTCGTCATCCTGGAAAGATTCCTCAAGAATCGATGACGGGCCATCGCCAAAGTGTCGCTCACCTTCGGGTTTTCGGGAGCAGATGCAGCGCGAAGGTGAACACCACCCACAGCGGGCACAGAGTTGATGGCAAGAGCAAGTTGGATGACCGCACCATCGCCGCAACGTTTATTGGCTATGCCGGGCCTGGAAATTATGTGTTGATCGATGATAATGGGGTCCAGTTTGAGAGCCGTAACGTCGAATTTGACGAAGGCGTGCCTCAAGTCACAGTGGATGTGGGGGAGAGATTGTGGATGGATGTGGATGAAGCACCTGTGGACTCGGTTCCATCCAATAGTGCTCAGAGCGATGCTCCAGAGGCTCCAGGTGTAAATTCTGATCTTCATTCAACCTCTTCCGATGATTCATCTAGTTTCTAATTGCATCCAGCTTCCCCGGCTTCTGAATTACCCCCTCCCCGCCGTTCCACCCGAACCACCACTGTCAGCACCCGAGGTGCTGAATCCCAGGAGTATGTTGCTCGCGAGGAAGCCGCTCGGTCCATAGGGCGGGACTGGGCAACCAACTCCACGAAACCTAGAGCGAATGCGGCATTTGAGCGACTCAATACCGAGCGTGATATCTCCATTGCGCAGACCTTCATGTCGTATAACCCGGACCGACTCTACGTACCCAAGACCTACTCCGATGTTGAAATGGCCCGCACAGCAGCTGAAGTGGATGTATGCGTGGATGCATGAAGCTCGTCTGGAGCAGCCCCTCCCCGGGGTTCTGCACTGTGACAACCGCGGCGCTGTTGACCTGACGAAAAACACGAAGTCGCACAGCAAAGTGAAGCATATCGACATCCGCCATCACTTCATTCGCGAACTGGTCCGTTCGGGGGAGCTGAAGGTCGACAATGTCCACGGGCGGGGACTCAAACCCAGCCGATCTGTTCACGAAGCCCCTTCCTCGCCAGAAGCACCAAGCGTACCTTGCCGAACTCAACATTTCGTCCATCTTATCTACCTAGGCGCCGGGTCTGGGGGATGTCGGAAAAATATAAGGCCCATAAGGTGAAGACATTTTTTCCGACAGAGTGTTGTAGGAGACCCTGCGGCGTATGGTATGCCAGCGTCCACGCCCCCATTCGCCCGGCCGGACTGTCGGATTATTTCTTTCCCGTTGACATATATATATTTCGATGTTTTGCTTTTCCACCTCAGTCGTTTCTACCTTTGTATGTCCGACTGAGGTGAGCGTTACCTACTTACTTTATATTAGCGACGCTGACAGTACATTAGCTCTTACACATTTGTTCTTACAATAGGTACTGTCTGCGACTACAATACTCAGTCGTTTCTACCTTTTTGTGTCCGACTGAGCTCTTACACATTTGTTCTTACAATACTATGCGGCCAAGGAAGCCCTTTGGTTTCGTTATTTTATTTCCGAACTCTTTGGACCCATCACTTTCCCCATGATCACCTATAACAACAATCAGTCGGCAATCTCGCTTGCACACGATGAACTCAGACAATTCCATGCCCGTACCAAACACATCGACATTCGGTACCACTTCATCCGTGAGAAAATTGCCAACGGCACTCTCGAAGTCATTTATTGCCCAACAGCCGAGATGACAGCAGATCTACTTACAAAGGCTCTTGCCGCCTTCATAAGCACTAAATCTATTAGATTGGGCTCCTAAAAAGACTATTACAAAAGTCTAATGAACACAGCCACTATTTCATTACATCCTCAGGACGCACTGGTAAACGTATCGCCAACTCAGAAACCTGGTTCCGATTGATGAAAAGAACGAGTACATGAAGTACTTGTAATTTGTAGGCACAAGCACAGATTCTGGGATTGATATTATCAAACGGCGCGCCGCGCCTCTCCATGGACGGTTTCGGGGTCTCACCACCGAAAATGGGAACTACGGAGAATGAAAATCCTCTGGGCCTGTGGCTTAACACCCAGAGCAGCAAGAGCAAAACTGAAGAGACAGTTTTGCTCAGAATTGTGCTGGCTACCACCCCGCATTCAGACCGCACGATCACAAGCCATCAACCGGCATCACTCCGGATCTCGCTAAAAAGCGTGATGCTCCGGGTTTCCATATGAAGGAGATGGTCAAAGATCTACTCGACGGTTCGAAAGAGTTACAAGCGGTTGCCGGACCGCGAAGGGCTCTCCCTTTTTCAGCGCGTATTGTACAGCATATTCAAGCTTTACAAAAGCAGTTCCGGCCAGACAATGTTAGTGGTACATGTCGACTCGTCACCCTCGTACTTCAGAATCAAGACATTTTGAGAATTTGGGACCCGCGTCATGGCGGAGTAGAGTTGTCCATGAGAGAATACTTCTTTTCATAAACCCAGTCCCAACTTTTGGACAGTGAGATCTTGGCATCCGTTAAAGGTTGTCGCATAACATAGCGCTAGGGAGATTTGTTTTCGAAGGACAGTAAATTCGAAGCCGCGGGGTTGAAAATGGCCGTTGATACGGGGGATATGTAGTCGAACCTGGTACCGTTTTATTACGGATGACCAATTTCTTAAGCTCCACACATGATAATATTCTCATTGGCACTCTTTCTAGCAGAACACTGGATGCACTGACTGTTTTTTCTTAGTCATTCGAGCCATTCGAGCCATCAGTTTGCGCAACGCTAAACAGCCATAAGATGGCTCGAATGGCTGCATCGCAAACAGGCTAATGGTTTAATTCGCATTTTGAACCACATGCCCCAAAACACCTTTTTGAATCACATGCTTTGTAATGCCATTTTGAACACTATTGAATGGTTTAATTCGCATTTTGAATACAATTGAATGGTTTAATTCGCGTTTCGAACCACATGCCTCAAAATGCCATTTTGCATCACATGCTTCATAATGCCATTTTGAACCCTGTGCCTAACTATTGAATGGTTTAATTCAGCCGAGAGCAGGAGGGATAAGGGAGCACTAGACATATTTAAGGTTTGAATCGATCCCACAAGATATTCGCATTTTGAACCCCATGCCCCGGAATGGCATTTTAAATCACATGCTTCGTAATGGACCGACTTCCAAAAAAGGAAATTTGGGAGATATAAGGCATTTTTCATAACACACTTTTTTGGATGGCGACTGTGTAAAATCGATTTCTATCGTTGAATAGTACTCGTTGAGTAGTGTAAAATACCACTGAAAGATATTACAGCTAATGGCAGTACCGAAGGCGCGAAGGGAAATTTTCTGTTTCAGGATGTTTTCAGAGAATTCCCAATATCTCAGCGAGTTCTGAACCAATTCACATGAAACCTATATAGATCTATGGTGCAGGTCACCTAATCACCGCTACAAAAATTTAGTGGCCAAATCGGGCACCAGATATTGGAGGAGGCGAATGCAATGAAATGGTCTTCCAAAACATGGGCCTGAGAAAAATGAACGAAGCCCTCCATGAGCAGGAGGAGCAGGCCACAACCGATCGCGCATGACTTTTCAGGGCAAGGCACAATGCTTGCCTTCGGATGAATTCTACGCGGCTGTGGCAGCGATTGACGCTGATCGAAATGCGAAAGCAGCTGGGAAAGAGGCGAAGGTGGAGCGCCAGCGCGGGAATGAGATGAAGGAGGAGATTGAGAAGGAATGGGCGAAGATGAAGGAGCGCCACGCTGCCGAGGTCGAAGTGTGGTCGACAGAGTGCTCCAAGTTGCTCGAGGCAGGTGTGAAGAAGAAAGACCTGCCGCTGAAGCCCAAACTGGGCAAAAAGCCGCAGGTCCCAGCCGTAGACGACGACGACGAGGTGCAAGAGGAACCGAATGAGGAAGGTGATGTGTGACACACCTGATCCAAGTAACGAGAATTGTGACATTCTGATGCTCGCGCTGAATCTTTTTCTATTATTTCACCGTACTATAGCTTCTTATATGTTCTAGTATATACTCATTTAAATTTACAATTTATTTACGACAATTGCGAGACTGGTGGGGAAAACATCAAAGTGGTGATCCAAGGAGCACACTATACTGTACCCAGCACTATTCTGAGCAGCCCTGTCTGTTTGAAATTGTCCTGGCTGCTTTGGTTCTCAAACCAAAGGTCACAGAACTCTCCATATCGGGTGTGGCAGTCCAATGTGGTTGCTTTCTTGTAGAGAACAACAGTCTACAGTGTGTTGAACACTCTGTCCTATTGTGCGTCCTTCATTAGAGTGACTTGAATGCTAAAAGAAACCGCATTCACAAGATGTCTTCCGCTGTCTTTCATTAGGTTGAGTTGGACGCTCAAGGAAATTGTGTTCAGTTGCCAAAAGAAATCCCTTCATCGGTGCCCCGGTGCAGTGTGGTAAACCCTAAACCTGGGTCAGACACCTTGCTCACCCTGTTTCTATTTCATCATCGCCCTTTTCCATTTCATTACGCCCTTTTCCACAGGTGACACACTTTCCATTTCATTAGTCGCCCTTTTCCATTTCATTACGCCCTTTTCCATTTCATTATCGCCCTTTTCCACTGGCGGAAAAGCGCGCGCTTTTCCTGGATCATATACCTAGGAATACGCGTGGGCTGGGACTTCTAGTCGGTTAAGGCACTCCTCAATTTTGTATTACGCCTTCTTGTATCGGATAGACACTTTCTTTGTTCCTGGTCATTGAACACTCCATTCTATTGTACACCTCCCACCGTTTTAGTACTGATCCACAAAGCATCGTCAGCCGCCTTCATTAGACCAGCTTGGATCTAAATGAATTGTCATCGAAGTCTGAGGCGCAACCTTGTGTTATGTGCCCTCTTGTATGGTATGAGACCCAGTCTATTGTACCCCCTTCTGTTGTTCTTAGTATGTCTTTCATTAGAATGACTTGGACTCCAAAAAAATCTAGCCTAGAAAGCCCTTGAATGTATTTCAGACTTGTAGGTGTGCGGCACCTGTCCTTCCGGCAGCCGTCCCAATGGACGTCGATCGAGCCCGGTCCCGCCCCTTCCCACGCACCTGTTTCCGGTGCGGTGCGGCCGGACACCTCGCCCGCGAATGCCCCGTCCCCTCGGACGTTCGGCATGCAGACGTTCTCGACGAGGTCGTTCGTCAACTCGGAGACGACCTCCTCGAGGAGCTGTTCGCCCGGCTCTCCACCTCCGCCTCGCTTCCGGCCGAGTCGGTTGACGGAGATGAAATGGAACCGGTGGGTTTTCCCCGCCCGGCCGAGTGAGCGGTGCGCCCTCGGTCGCGTCCCCCAATCGCTACGCCCTCCTGTATTCAGATAGTGACAATTCATTTGATTCAGAGGTAGTAGCGAGAGGCGCACCCAGCACCCAAAACGGTCCTCCGACCGAATCCTCCGGCCGTTTTTGACGGCGACCGGACGCAAGGACGGATGTTCCTTTACTCCGTCCTCACTTATTACCGGCTGGTTCCGGAAGCTTTCATGGCGGACGGGTTCGTCTCGCAGGAAAAACTCGTCCGGTTCGCCATGTCCTTCATGTCGAAGGACGCGGCTGCCCGATGGGCGGAGCGGCGTGCGTCCGCCGTACCGTTCCCGTTCCCCACTTGGGCCCAGTTTGAGGCCGAGTTCCGGCTCCGGTTCGTCGAGGAGAACGAACAGGACCAAGCCCTCACCAAGCTTGAGTCCCACTCGTACTTCCAGGGCTCCCGCGACATCTACCGGTACATGGACGACTTCGAGGAACTGGCCGTAACGGCCGGTTACTCGGACGCTCTTGTCCGGGTCACCAAGTACCGCTCCGGTCTCGACCCGCGGATCAACGTCGCGATCACGACGTCCGGAACGGCTCCCGACCTCACCGACTACGCTGGATGGCGCTTGCGCGCTTTCCGGCAGTACAAGGCGTTTGGCCGCGCGCGAACCGGAAACCCTCCGGCACGGCTTCCGGCCGCTTTCCCACGGTCGCGTACAGCGGGCGTGTTTCCGGCTCCGGTTCCGGTTCCGGTTCCGACGGGCCCCGCCACCGGGTGGAGCTGGGAGTAGCGTGGGGGGAGCTCGAGCTTGTACGCCACTTTTCCCACAACATGTACGACCTTGAAGGGTCCGAGCCGCTTGTCCGAGAACTTGGGCGACGGGCGCGTCATTTTGATGTCGGACGCGTCCACCCAGACTCGGTCGCCTGCCGACGGGTCCGATCAGTCCGATGGCGATGCTTTTTGACGTGGCTTGTCGGGCGCTCTCATTCTTCCTTCCTGACCACGTGGTACTTTTGCCGTTGTGCTATGATATATTCCATGTCGCGAGTGTCCCTGCAGCTGGTGGTGTCGAGCAGCGACGAAGGCGTTGTGCTGGTATGGGGAAAGGTGTATTTCTGAGTGAGTTGTGGTGTAAACAATGCGGCAGTGTGTGTGCCGTGATGAGTTGGGCGGGTTTGGAAGCCAGCACATCAATTGAACGCATTATTTGAAGGGCGGGCTCGGCAGGCTGGCGGATCAAATGCCCAATGGGGTGAATGTAATGCAACAAATCCCTTCAATTGAACTTTTTCAGTGTGCAGCGGACCTGAAACTGAACAGATTATCTGTTGTTACTCGTGCTGCCTAACGCAAAGTTCGAGATAAATTGAAACACTCATGATCATTTTTCCGCAACCAGTAATTAAAATTGGATTTTGACACAGGTTGAATGAAGAGGCACACACTTTTTGACAGAGCCAATCAATTTCTCAGAGGTAGGTATGTAGAATTACACGGCACGGTCGCTTAGGAACGCCGGGGCCCAGAAATTATCTGAGTGCACACCCTAGTTTGCAAGGAGGCAAAGGTATTTCACAAGGGCCAGTCGGGCTGTGTCACCCAGGTTATTTAACCAGAAGCGTCGTACAAATGCCCACTACCCACTTCGACTCCGCCGTCGTCTTGAATTGTGTCGTCATGTCCACCGCCGCACAGTTCGCCCATCCTCTTGCCCAAAGCCCAACACCCCAGAACAACATGAGGCGTCTTTCAGGTGCCGCAGGCGACAATGCGGCATCTGGCGAGTAAGATCCTCTCTCCGTTACGATTATTGGGATTCACCACTGATGGTGGTCTGTCGATGTCCAGAACAACAGGATTCAGCCGTGTATCGAATCACCAGGCAGTACTCCTCCACCATCTTCACTTCTTCTAACCTATTTTCTGGACTTCACGCGTTGCGACCCTTCAAATTAAAATTTTCGCAATTCCGAGAGGCTGATGGTTTGATGCGATCGCTGATGCACTTATAACCACTTTTTAGATATTGCTCAAATTTTGGAAGGTCCCGCGAGCGAGGCGCGGCGCCGGGGTGAGATTCTTTTTTTCTTTTTTTCAAGACAACTGACTCCAAACTGACTCCACTTACGAGCCTTGAGCAGAGCCATAAACATACTCGTCATCACAAAAAGTAACCGGTAATTCGTTTACTACAGCAGAAATCCCCCCCCCCGGCTGGATCTCTCAGCCTAATTGAGGCGGAATTAGTGATAGAGAGAAAGTCTTGAAAATATTACATATTTGGTAAAGTAGACTGATGGGGCCATTTTGGTATTTAATTCGCTTATAAGCATGTAAAGCAATCATTCTGGACTTCAATGCAATCTAACCGACTTCGAAAGGCCAGAGTATTCAAAATTCAGTCTATGATGCTCATCAGCAGATTACAAGCATGGGTAATCCACTGTGACGCAGAAATCATGTACATCATTCAGATTCCAAGTCTAGGACCTTCTTCAGGATGTTTGAGCCCCATTCGTCTTCGGATGGCCTTTGGAGAGCTCCTGCGCTCTCAGGATGAGGCCGCGTGGCCTCGCGCGGCTATGGGCGGGCTGATTGGCGGAATGAACATTTCCAAACCGGTAACGGGCTCGGTCGATGTTTGAACACCATAGCCAATGAACAATTGAGGTGACGGGTGACACCCCATGAACCTTTGGTCAGTAGTGAGGCCAGGTAGGCAGTCGCAGATAATATTATTTCTGGCTAGCCAAACCACGTCTTTTCTTATATCACCGTATAGACGCCTCGTCATCGATGACGCCACAACGCTATCCTCGGGAGAAGATCTCACGACTCCGAGCTGATCCGAGATGGCATTCGGTAAGCACGTGTACTATCAAGGTTCTTCAGATTCTGCGCCCACACCTTCACCTCGTCAGAATGAGTGCCCCAGAACCTACGCCAGTCTCGGAGCAATGTAGACAATATGTTCACCGATTGTCGTGGGGCATGCTAACACCAGATATACAGTCAACTTTTCCGACGCCGACGTGACATTTCAATCATCCGACGGCGTTTTGTTCCGCCTCCATCGTAAAAATCTTGAATTTGGTGCCGGGGGCTTCCCGCCCAGCGACATCCTGACTCAGGACGAGATCGTTCCTTTGACAGAAACATGCATTACGCTCGATCTCCTCCTCCAATTCATGTATCCCCAACGCCCTCCGGACCTGTCGAAGACTAGCTTCGAGGTGCTCGAGCCTGTCGCTGAGGCCGCTGAGAAATATCAAGTTTTTTCGGCGATGGCCATTTTTAATCTTTACATGAAGTATCACCCTTCACTCTCTCCAGTTTCCTCACTGATCCGGCGTAGGGCTATGGTGCGCGACCACCCACTCGCTGTGGCACTGTATGCTGCCAAACACGACTATTCCGATCTTTTGTCGGAGGCCGCTCCGCTGCTGATAGGCATGCAACTCACCGAAGTGATCCAGATGCTGCCGCAGCTAACACTTCCCTGGGTAATATTCCTGAATGGGTACAGTATAGTAGGGTTCCTTGGATACCCACTTTAATGTTTCCACTACCGTGTCCGCAATGCAAAGAAATAAAATCTGAATTTAAGTTTTTAGATACTAGAACATATAAGGAGCTATACTGCTGTAGAATTTTAGGAATTAAGTGTGTTGAATGTATCCAGATAAAAAAGTTGCTCTTGACGGCCGAAGAGTCACACTTCGGGTTCCTTGGACAGCGTGATGTCACCCATCATTCTCCTCCATCGGCTCCTCATCGACGTCGTCTTCCTCGTCATCTACGGCTGGGAGCTGTGGCTTTTTACCCAGCTTTTGCTTGGAAGGCAGGTCCTTCTTCTTGGTGCCCAATTCCGTCAACCCAGCACACTCCTTCTCCCACGCCTTGACAAGCACAGCACAAAGATTTCGATACGACAGGCTGGATTCGAGCCTAACACAGGGGTTGATTGTAACCTTAGGACAGGCTGCGACTATGAGGGAGAGGAACTGCTGAAGGCCTCCCACACACAATTTCGGGTCTGTAGAATATATGGGGTGCTCACAATTATAATTCCCTCCTCAGGACTTCTGGCACAGCCACACATTTCTGTTTTTGGCATGTTTGCAATTTTCTGTACTGGCCGACGATTGTTATGGGCCTTTTTGCTTTGGTAGAATTGTTCATAATCTCTTCAGGGCTCCCACAAAAAAGAATCGGGTTACCCACCTCAAAATCGAGCCTATAATCCCATATTCTTCGCTTCTGGGTCTTTTTCGCATCCGGGTTTCAACTCTGTATTTGCTGTTCAAATTGTCTCTAAAGCACAATAGACGTCCTGTACAATAGTTATAGCTCTATGAGAACATTCCTAATGTATGATAACTGCTCCTCAAAAAATTCCGAAGCGGCGCTAATCCACTAAAGATATTCCCCTCCATACGTGAACTCAGCGAGTCGATAGCGGTTGTGCGTGACACCAAGAAGGCCTGGACCACATGTAACAGCAATGACCTCTTCGCTTTCATTTTCGAGATCCTGTCTCAGTTCACTGTAGGACGTTCGTGCTGGTTTGAGTTATTTTTGCTGAAATTGGGTCAGATGTTGGGCTTGCCGACAGTCGAAAATATCGGAATGAAATGCCACCAGACCGCGTCTCATTTGAGTGGTCTCATACTCACTGAGGATGAAATCAGCAAGCTCAAAGTAAAAGAAATTCATGAACAACTAGATAAACATCGGACACTTTGGAGCTCTGGCATAACAGTGATTCCTCGGAACTATCGGCTGAAGAATAAAGCCTCAAAGCTGCGTGCCCTTCGGGTTGCTGTTGCAGAACATTTGAGGAACATGCACCAAGGTTCGGATATGGGAGATAGTGACACATTGATTCCCGGGAGCAGAAGGCACTCCGCTAAGATGTTAGATTTGGCATTCGATGAACTCCAGCCGGAGACAGCCGACGTCGGGATGGAGGTCATGGCCGTGCCTTGATAGCTTTGAGTCCTTAAGCTTGAGATACAGAATACCATAAATTATGAATACAGTCAACTACCTCACCATACGCTCGGGAGAGGTCAAAAAAAGTCGACTAGCATGTTGTAGCCTTTGCAGCGATGTTCCAGAGGGAAATGACTATTTCATATTTTGACACGCGTGACCCTGCAGACTTTTTAGATTACGCTGCAGTAGTCGCGCGCCCCATGAATTGATAGCCCTGATCATTGCGAACATTTCCAACTATTCAGATCCCGCTCAGAGGCAGTATGGCCCTTTCTAGAGGGCAATTACTGATTCATATTTTGAAACGAGTGACCCTATTGCCTTTAGATTTCGCAAAGGGTGAGGGCAAATTGAGTCCTGCGAAGGCAAAGTCCCCAATCATAGTGCTGATCATGAATGCACAAGTGACATGGGAATTCAGCCAAAAACATCCACACCCTAAAATAAAAACGGAGGTGAATGGTCAATGTGCACCCTTCAAAACACCAAGTCTGAACTCAACAACGAATTGACAAGTCCTACCTTATTACAGCTAATGTCGGAACCTAAGGCGCGAACGAAAAATTTCCATTTTGGGAACTTTTTCGTCGCGCCGACCGATTCCCTCATATCTCTCTGAGTTTTGATCAGATTACCTCGAAACCTATACCATTCTTTCAGAATAATTCATGCGCAATTAGTGACGTCAAGGAAATCGCGAAAATGTATTTTATCTTGCCATTTGGCACCTGAGGCATTGTTTCTGTTGAACACCACCTCGGAGGGTGGACACTTGTTCAAACACGCTAAATTTTTGGGACGGAAGACTTACATGCATTATAAAGAGGGTGATTTCGCCAGAATTATAATTTATTTCTCCATTGAGGCACTATTGACTCGGAAGTAATTGTTTGATCAAAATTGTTGAACTTCACATAACTTCCACCTCAGAGGGTGGGCACTTGTTCAAACACGCTAAATTTTTGGGACGGAAGACTTACATGCATTATAAAGAGGGTGATGTCTCCAGAATTATAATTTTCTTCTCCATTGAGGCACTATTGGCTCGGAAGTAATCGTTCGATCAAAATTGTTCAACTTCACATAACTTCTTCAATCATCCACCAAATTGGGACTTGAAACAACACAGGACATCGCATTGAGCGTCTCCTCGAAGCCACATCCTCGAAATGTCCAAAAACACGCATAGTCAAACTTCAATTAGAGCATGTCGCGTCACGCACCCATCATTGGTTGTCACTTCGGTCACATCATTCGCCAGCCGACAGTCACTTGGCCGCGTGTCATTCCTTCGTGCAGCGCGACTAGCGACCCGCTAGAGAGGTCAGGTACGAGCGGCGAGGGGTGTACGATCTGAAAGGAGGATATACATAGACGGCGGCGGTGGGAAGAGGGTCTGCATCCGGGAATGTGCGGTATATGTCCGCGAGGGGCTGCTGAGTGTCTACGCCGACGCTTTGCTGCTCGAAAGACGGATACGTGACGTCTTCTTCCTCGAAGGACGGGTGCACGTCGTCTGGGTGGAAATACTCCCCGGTGTTGCCATGACCAAACCCTTCTATCCCCTGATGTGCTCCGTCTTCTGGAGAGCGAAAGCAAACAATACATTGCTTTCAATTTCCTGCATACAACAGGCCCCAGCCGTAACCCAGTTTGACTCTCCGGACAAACTCTTGAATTTTCTCGGATTGGTCGTCCATCACCGCTGTATATGTGTTCAGAAGCTGGATACACAGAGATTGTGTCTCTTCTGCTCGCAAATGGCGCCACCGTCAATCAACAAGTCGGCAGCGCGTTTTACGCTGCATCCACGTCCGGCCACACGAAGATCGTTCAAATTCTCCTTGAGAACCACGCGGATGTCAATGCACACGGCGGAGAATTCGGAAGCGCTTTGGAGGCCGCGTCCCACAAAGGATACACACAGGTTGTTAAGCTTCTGCTGGAGAACGGCGCGAACATCAATGCGCAAGGCGGAAAATTCGGAGGCGCGTTGCAGGCTGCATCCACGTCCGGCCACACGAAGATCGTTCAAATTCTCATTGAGAACCGGATGTCAATGCACATGGCGGAGAATTCGGAAATGCGTTGCAGGCTGCATCTGCCTCTGGGCCTCAAGATATATCGGTGATTTCGGACTTCCCGCGCAAAAGATAAGAGTTTTGATTCCCGCAAGATATATATAGATGTTGCCCGCAAGATACAGACACAGACACATCGCCCGCAAGATAAGACAAGTCGCCCGCAACTTTTTTTTTTTTTGGTCCCCGCAAAACTTTTGTTCGAAACTTCCCGAACAAACACGGATAAATTCGCCAGTTTCCAATGAACCGTGAACATCAAGGTCAAGAGTTTCTGTTTCAAGATAAAGATTCAGTTTTTCACAACAGTTCACTAAGAGGTACTGTACTATTTCGTTCAATTCTTATGTCACGCGTCACACCCGATTTCTGAAAACCCCTGCAATAATTTTTTCTCGATTTTAGCGGATTTTGGAGATTCGTCGGAAAAACTAAAAGTCACGTGCCGATAAGAATTGAACGAAATAGTACAGTATACGGCTATGTATCGAAATGAGGCTTTGTAGAATTTGAGAAATTCTGTGAATCCGTTGCCATGACTTACCAATGCGGCGCTCTTTATCGTCTGGAGTGTAACTTCAGTGCCTCTCGGGGATGTTGTTTTTTGCATACACCCGAACCTGAATGACGCCAACTGGGATACTGTGAAGCCAGTATAGTTAATGCACTCAATGGATTGATCTGGAAAGGTAACCTTACCATACTGCTCGAAAATTCCAACCTAAAGTTGTTCCGACAAGAGATGAACCGATTTGTTCTTTCCATGTGCCGGTCCGGCCAACAGACCGCGGTTCAGTGGGACTCCCTCTAAGGTTGAATCGTTCTTGAGGTGAATTCAGGTGGTGAATTCAGCAACCTGCTGTAACTCTCAGTCGTAGATGGAGTTCCCTCAAAAATCCTCTGCAATACATCAAGTCAAATGCTGAACAAGCCATCATTCAGCAACGAGTATCAACAAGGCCCGAAAGTCATGAATAAATTCAACGAGTGGCTGGTGATCATCGTACTCCAGTTCCGTTCCAATTTGTGTTTCGTGTGAAATTATGGAGTGTTGTCTTTCTTGTATTGAGCATGGGCATTGGTATTGTATGACGGTCTAAGTGCACTTTTATTCAGCCGCAAGATATATCGGTGATTTCGGACTTCCCGCGCAAAAGATAAGGGTTTTGACGCCTTCCGCGCTAAACAGATAAGGATAATCAGGATATGTAACTTGCGGGGAAATCAGTGATTCCCGCAAGATATATATAGATGTTGCCCGCAAGATATAGACGCGTCGCCCGCAAGATAAAGACAAGTCGCCCGCAACTTTTTTTTTTGTCCTCCGTAAAACTTTTGTTGAAACTTCCCGTAATAAATAAGGTGATTGCAGGCTACTTGGTTCAATACTCATACGGTCAAAGTGCACATTTAATCCCGCCCTATATATACAGTCAACATGGTCATAATGCATAAGGTAACAATGCATAATTCTCATAACGCATAGCTTTTACTGATCCACCGAGTTGGTAGGCGGGGATTTATGCAAAAAATGCATAATGCATAATGCATATAGTTCAGTAAGAGTTTATGCAGTATGAGATCCCGAAAACTCAGGAGAATGACGAACTGTATTGAGAAATGTGCAATATTTGACAGCTTGCTTAATCCAGATTGACTCCTAAAACTCCAACAACACGGTTGGTCAATGCAATGTTTGGAATCAGACTCTCGCCGGCAAGGAAATTTCCTCTCCTGGCTCATGGCGAACTTGAAGAAAAGACTTGAAAGCCTACTCGTGGTCGAAATAAGTGTTGGCATATTCATGAAATTGATAATTTGGCTTTTTCGAGATGATGAAACTACATTTCAATGCAAAGCAAAATGTGGGTCGTATGGTAGAGACTCCCTCAACACGACTGTCCTGGCAGCCGGATCAAAGGTGCCGTGATCCGCGATCAAGAAGGCATTGAATCACATCAAATTTAGCTCGGGAAATGAGACATGTTTATCTTCAGCCCTGGCTACCCAATTCGGAATCTGAGAAGGCCAAAATGTAGCCCCGGGTGGTCAATTTTGTACACCATGTCAGAAAGAAATGGAACAAACTTCCACAGTTTACAGAATAAATTGAAGGTTTTCGATATTTGGCTGGAAATGATGGTACATCACATATACTTGATGGCATCAATCATCTCACATCACTTGCTGGACTTCCCTGACTCCTCTGATCTGTTTCTTTGGGCCAAGGAATGATTCCTTCATCAGCAAAGAGCCGAAAAAGTGCTTTTTCAAAGTGAGACGCCAACACTTATTTCGGCCACGAGTAGAATATCTCCCTCAGAGGGGCCTACAAGCGAGGAATCCAACCTCTGAAACCTAAGAAGGATGCTCCTGGCTGCTACAGCAGTTAAATAATGTCGCAGCTGTTGTGGTACTGTCTTTAGCACTCTACAATTTCCTTCTGCACCGCGTCGACCTTGTCGGATGACAGCAAGTCATCCAGCTGCCATATTATCGCACTAGTATGCAGAACTGCTCAACCGTTCAGCGGAATGAGCTCCGGTATGCTAAACAAATTGCATTGGGTAAGGCATGGCTCCCAATATTGTACTGGAGTAACATTGAATAGCCGGATCCTATTTTTCTGGTTACCTTATTTGGAAAGTCACACTGTCATCGGCAATCACATTGGGTCTTCTCCGCTTTCTCCCATCTCGCTGCGAGCCCTGTTGGCTCGTCTCCGGCCCCAGAGACCCCGAGCGGTCTCCACTGGGTAGCCAACCTAAAGCCGCCCGGGATTTATGTTCCGTGTGAGTTAAATAACAATGGTAGCACGCTTTGCGGCCCCCGTAGATCATGGCCTTCAAGTGAATGCCACTGCCTTGCTGGATTTCAAACTCCGAGGATTGGAATAACCCAAGTAACAACAGGACTAGTTAAAGAACAGCACACAATAAATTCGACTCAAACCTTATATCATACCAAGTCGCCACGATGGCGTCCCAAATGATCAATCTACCAGTCTTGCTCGCAACGGAGAAGCTACAGACAAATAAACTCAATTTCCACAAAGTCCTCATGGAGGAACATTCGGCCAGTAAAGGACTTGGAGGGTACCTCGATGGTACCATCACAAAGCCAGCGGTCGTAACTGTACCCACGGGAACACCACTTCCAGACCCCACACCGGTCTATTCCACCAATCCGTCCCGCGAGGAATTTCTTTACCGTGATGGCGTCATGCGGTCGATGCTTGTAACAAACATTGTTGACCCTATTGGACTGGGTGTCAAGCGCAACGGAACTGCGAAGGAGTGCTGGGACTCCATCGTGAGTGCCTGCGCATCAAAGAGTGACGCTGCTCTGTCCCTTGCCGAAAGCGAGCTCCAGTCGATCAGGTTCACCGGCACATCCCGGGATGATCTTGACGAGCTCCTCAGCAACATCCGAAACAAGCCAATATGGTTCGAATGATGGGAGGGACAGTAGAGGACAAGGATGTCAAGAATAGCCTCATCCGGTCGCTGCCGCCCGATGCTCAGTGGTTGGGTCTTCAGGGTGCTCTTTTTGCTGCGAATAACACCGATGACGCATTCGCTCTGATCAAAACAATTGCGATCAGTATCAAGATGCCCGAGCATACTGCCGAGACCATTACCCCAGCATCTACTGCGCTCAACACCACATTTCCCAAACGCCGCTGCACAAACCCCCCAGTGTAAAGCCGTTAATAAAACCAGCCACATCATCGAAAATTGTTACTGGCCTGGGGGAGGGAAAGAGGGTCAATTCCCAGCCCACTTTGGGAAGCGTCGACCGCAGGCAAACCAGGCCACAGGAGACGGGGAGATACAGCACCGTGTCTTGATGGCACGAAGCCTCAGTCGAAGCGACGCCGCAGAAGGAATCCCTGTCAGTGCCGATTTCGCGCAGCAGGCGTTCGTAAGCCATACCTTCGAAAATCATTCTCCCTCTGCCGCCATCACATTCCTCGATTCCGGTGCCAGCGACCATTTCTTTCGGAACCGTTCGGACTTTACCAGTTACGAGGCAGTTCCCATGCGCACTGGAAAGTCAGCTCTGTCCTCCGAGGGTGACTTTGCTATTGTTGGCAAGGGTACAGTTAGTATGCTGATGCGAGTTGCTGGAAAGACAGTCCGGATTACCTTTCTGAATGCACTGCATTCTCCATCTCTATCTGCGAACCTGGTCTCCGTCAGTCAGCTTGACAAAGCGGGTAACTGGGCGAGTTTTGGTGGTGGCGAGGTCAGCGTCCGTGAAGGGAGAGACGGGATCGTCATTCTGGACGGCCGAGGGTCAGATGGGATGTACGTCCTCGATGTGGACAATACTCACGCCAAAATCTCGACCGCTGCTCCCGTCAATCTGAAGCAATGGCATAGGCAATGGTACACGCGAGCCCTGAAACCATTCGTGAGATGCACACGAAAGGCTTGGTGTCCAATCTCGATATCACGGACATGACAATTGACGGCAAATGTATTGCCTGCCGTTCTGGGCGTCAGCATGCACGACCGTACGATGGCCAAACAGACCCCGACGTACCTCCCCTCGGGCTTGTTGCATTCGACCTATGGGGCCCCTCGCGTACCGCATCTGCAGGGAGCAGCACCTACATGATGCCGATAGTTGACAGCGGCACATCACACAAGCATGTCGCAGTTTCTTAAAGACAAAAGCGACGAGTCAACTATTGCTGCGTTTGAGGAATATCGGGTCATGGCGGAGCGCCAAACAGGGTATCGTGTCAAACGTGTGAGGACTGATAACGCCTTCAATTCGGGAAAGTGGACGGCATATTTTAAAAACGCACGGCATTATCATGAACCCACAGCGCCATATTCCTCCCGCCGAAAATGGACTCGCCGAGCGTTGCCATCCGGACCATCACCGAAGATGTTCGCACATTGCTTGCGGCGAGTTGGGCCTGTCGCACAAGTACTGGGCTGCCGCTGCTGCCTTTTCGGTTGAAACCCGTACTTAATGCCTTCGCGCCGGCATCCTGGGAAGATTCCTCAGGAGTTATTCACGGGCAATCGTCAGAGTGTTGCCCACCTACGTGTGTTCGGGAGCAAATGCAGCGCGAAGGTCAATACAACGCACAGTGGACACAGGGTGGACGGGAAAAGCAAGCTTGATGATCGCACAATCCCCGCGACCTTGATTGGGTATGGTCATGTGCCGGGAATTATATCCTGATTGACGAGAATGTGTGCAATCCCGAGCTGCAACGTCGAGTTTGACGAAGGCATGGAGCACCGCACATCGGATGAAGGGGAGAGATTGTGGATGGTTGAGGATGACTCACCTGTGGAATTTGTTCCATCCAATGGTGCTCAGTCCGGTGTTCTTAATGATGAGAACACATCAGCACCAACGTTCGCGCTCAGCACTCACCTGCTCCCGATCCTATCCATGCGCCTGCACCCTGCACCTCCTCCCGCTCCACCTCGCCGCTCTGGTCGAAACGTCCACCACCACCACGGCGCGCCGCAGAGTCCCGTGAATCGGAGCAGGACGTTGCCGCTGCTCGGTTGAGACGAGAGCCTTGGGCAGCTCGTTTACCTGGGGAGAAGAGAACCCAAAGGGCAAATGTAGCCTGGGATCCCATCGTTAGTCTCAATGCACAGCTCGATGACTCCATTGTACAAACCTTGATGTCGTATAATCCGACCGCTTATACGTTCCCAAGACGTTCACAGAGGCCGTTAAGCTTGACTCTGCTCGTTGACCGCTGCCATGGACATCGAGATGGCTCTCCATGAGAAGAAAGAGGCACTTGGAGCTCCAGAAACCTCCGCCAGGCGCGAATGTGATTGCGTCGAAGTGGGTGTATGATGTAGAAGAGGGCGGGAGGCGGAAAAGCCGAGCTGGCGAAGGTCTGGGATATCAAGGACGTCGGCGGCACCCACGCCTGCTTGGGATGCGTTGGAGCAGATTTCAAGGCAGGAACTGTTACGCTCAGCCAGCGCAGCTATTTCGAGAAAGTGCTCGCTGATCATACCTTCAACATCCGCCTCCGCTACTACTCCCCTTCTGTTGGCCTCGTCCTCACCTCGGACATGTGTCCTAACCACTCCGAAGACCGCCAGCAAATGGTCGGCAAACCATACCGTGTCTTACTGGGGTCCTCCATCGTCCTCTCGCGTTTCCAGATCAACCCCGGCATTCAGCACTGGCAGGCTCTACTCCACCTCATGGGTTACATTGCCAACACCCTGGATTATGGCATAACTTACTCCCGAGATACCGGCGACCTCATTCCTCATGGTTATCTTGACGCGATTGCTGGATGCCAAGACACGCGCCGCTCGACCTCTGGCCAGGTTTTCCTTATGGCAGGTGCTCCAGTGTCTTGGGCATCGAAGCGCCAAGCCACTGTCGCACTTTCGACGGTTGAAGCGGAATATATTTCCCTCACGCGTGGCGCACAGCAACTCAAGTGGATGTACGCGTGGATGGCCGAAGCTCAACTTGAGCAGTCTTTGCCCGGCGTCTTGTATTGCGATAACCGCGGTGCTGTAGACCTCACAAAGACG
Organism: Mycena olivaceomarginata; assembly: GCA_029378375.1. Classification (NCBI taxonomy): domain Eukaryota; kingdom Fungi; phylum Basidiomycota; class Agaricomycetes; order Agaricales; family Mycenaceae; genus Mycena; species Mycena olivaceomarginata. The sequence continues at coordinate 46,699 of JARKIC010002436.1, forward strand.
ACGAAATCCCACAGCAAGGTCAAACACATCGACATCCGCCACCATTTCATTCGGGAGCTTGTTCACGAGGGGGAGCTCAAAGTCGAACCTGTCCGCGGTGATGCTAATCCCGCTGACTTGTTCACAAAGGCCGCTTCTGCGCCAGTTGCATGAGAAGTACCTCACTGAGCTCAACATCGGTCCTATTGCAACTCAGTCGACGTATCCGCCGGGTCTGGGGGAGTGTTGAAGGAGACCCGCCGGTATGCTATCCCCATCTTTCCTCAGATGCACATGGAACACATGTGCTCCTGTCTATTCATGAAGGATGGCATCTTGCCTCCTATATATATTTCCATGTGCTCGTTTCTATGAGCACCATATGTTCCGATATCTCTGACTCACTCCTCTGATGTTATGACTCACTCTACCTATATATATTGCGATGCCCGCATACTCACCTCAGTCGATTCCACCATTGTGTGTCTGACTGAGGTGAGCTTTACTTATCTGACTTACTTCCACAATGCTTACATCTTACTTCTAGTTCTTACAACCTTGTTCTTACTTTAGGTAGAGTCCAACAATACAGTCGATTCCACCTTTGTGTGTCTGACTGAGTTCTTACAACCTTGTTCTTACTTTAGATAGGGAGATATTGAGCTCGCAAAACGGCCATTTTGGAGCATTTTTGACCGTTTTTTACAGCTCTTTGCGGAACTTAGGGCGCGGCCCGTTTTTTTTCTGTTTTTGGCAACTTTTGACGAGACCGGCTTCCATGAGCTCAATTCGCAATCTTTTGCTTGGGAATAGGCTCATCGAATTCGCATTGAAAATACGGAGGGCATGGCTTCCTCGAATTGTGTTACATAACATTAAATGATTTACTGGGGTGTTTTGGGCTGTCTCAGAGCAGAACACGCCGCATAGTAGCAATACTGCCGGGATTGACCTAGATTTTTGATACGATGCACTTCAGAGTATTCCGGAGGGCAGCCAATACCGGGATAGTGAATGGGGCTCACAAATCAAATTCACAGCTGATCTGGGGGCATTGATTTGATAATTCTCCCTAGCAAGGTGTATGATACGATAGAACTACAGGTCCCATTCACTATCCCGGTATTTTCCGCCTCCGGAATACTCTGAAGTGCATCGTATCAAAAATCTAGGTCAATCCCGGCAGTATGCTACTGTGCGGCGTGTTCTGCTCTGAGACAGCCCAAAACACCCCCGTAAATCATTTTAATGTTCTGTAACACAATTCGAGGAAGCCATTGCCTCCTGTATTTTCAATGCGAATTCGATGAGCCTATTCCCAAAGAAAAAAGATTGCGAATTGAGCTTAGGGCAGCCGTTCTCGTGAAAACTTGTGAAAAAACAGAAAAATCGGGCCGCGCCCTAAGTTCCGCAAAGAGCTGTAATGGTTTTGACTGATTTTGGCAGCTTTTTCACCGTTTTGCGGGCTGGATATCTCGTTATCGCCTGTATCTTTTTGTACAATTCAAATATGAGATGGTGGTCAATGATACAACATGCTTTATTCTGTTTGCCTACTAACGACTTCATTAAAAAAAATCCCAAACTTCGGGATATCATTCTAGACATATGTTACAGCCGTTTGCAGAACTTAGGGCGCGGATCAATTTTTTCTGTTTTGGAACATCTTCACCAGAATCGCCATTCTGGGCTCAATTCCTAATGGTTTTCCCTGGAAACAGCTCATTCGATTTGCATTGTAAATGCGGAGGGCATTGTGTATTCAGAATTTAATAGGCGCCCAGGCACGAATTTGCAGTGCATATCAGCAGTTTCTCGGTAGAATACATCACAGGAGGGGAGTCGGCCCCGATTGACCTAGCTTTTTGATATGGCGTATTTTAAGCTGGAATGCTGGGTAAATTCCGGGTAGATTGTCCTCAAGACCAGTGTGTTTGGAGTTGAGGGAGCTATGCTCATGCCGAGTCCACAGTTTGAATCGCCCCAAATGGTCGATGTTGCAAGTTTGTGAATTGCACTGCAAGTGGTCGCCTTATCCTGTCAAATCCAGCCGACCTTGTTGTTGTGGCGAAGCAAGCCAGAAAAAGAGCGTGACTTAATATTGAGGGCTCGTTTATTCCGGGCGATTTTACCTGCATAGCCAGTGAAATTCTAAGCGTAAATGTCGTTTCAGATTTGGCGATTGGCGTCCTCCTCGTTGAGCCAGAGCCGAATTACCTCTCCATTCTAGTGGTGGAGGGCCTTCCACCCACCTACCCGTCAATTGCCCAGGATGGTACTTGTCGGGCTGTGCAAGGGCTGGAGGCGGAGTTTGAAATTTGGGCGGTGGGTCGCTTCGCGACCCAGGATCCTCTTCTGGACAGGTGTTGATCTTCAAGCCACTTTCAGCCCTAGGCAGGTACACTACCTGCAAGTGGTGACGTAAGTAAGACCGTGAGTTGAAACCAGATTAAATTGACATCGATTGAAAGATCCCTTGGGTTGAGCAGAGTTCAGTTGACACTTATATCGAAGCTGATATTAATGTCGAAGGATGATGTAGTAGTTGCGCAGAGACCTCAAGCTTATAAAGAGAGAGAGGTACTGAGTTTAGTTCATGTTTAGAGAAAGATTCCTCCGGTTGGGCAGACACCTACGTGTACTTCTCTCTCTTTATAAAATTACCTGTGTGTGAAGCCTTTTAAACTCCGCTCTGGGAACCTTTGCCCCCGAACTTCGGATCCTACTCACGCTTGACAGATTGCGCTGTTTCACGGTCCCCGCGGTCCTTTCTTTGCCGCGGCAGACATTCCATCACCAACCTTGAACCTTGCTTGACGGATTGGCGCTAACGGCTCAACAGCTTTCTCTACCAAAATGGCAATAAACTTTGTGCTGTGCGCAATCCGCTCTCCTACTGCGGAGGACTGTGCGTCTGCTGCGGAAAACTGTGCGCCCGCTAAGTTATCAAGATAGCTGTGGTTTTCGGGATCCTTCGCATGGGACAACTCTACTCTGCTATGACGCGTGTACCAGACGCGGACAACATCTTGATTTTAAAATATGATGGAGACACCTCAAAAACCACGACTCACATTGTGTGGCAGGAACTTCTATTGTAACTAACTCCGCAATGCGAATTCATTGTTCATGTTTTATACTCTGACGAGTTCAACGCGCAGCCCTGCGCAGTGCGCGATCACTGCGCGCCTGTAAGCAGCTTCGACAGCAAATATGGGATAATTTTGACGTTGAGACATCGCCCGCTGCGGCGACTGCGCGCCTGCAATTGAAACTGTTCTAGCTTCCGAGGACATCAGACCATTCTCTCCCCTTTGCGCTCCCACTGGCTCTGTGCTCCATTTTTTAAATTAGGTTTGTGTTTCCTTGAATCTGTGCTTCCAATCGCTCAAGAGAACTCGAAGGTCTTTTTAGTTACATCTAGCAAGTAGGAGCCGGCGCGAAGCGCCGGCGACTGCTTGTATTGGATTATTATCGTTCAATTCGACAGTCACGTGATTCTTCAGTTTTTGCCAGAAAATCTGATAAATCGAGAAAAAATCATTGCCGCAATAAGAGTTCGAAAACGCATCAATTAAGTCATTGACGGGCAGTGGTAATCACTGCGTTGAAGGGCTCCCTACATAGATTTGGCACTGTCGAGCCGTCTAGTCAAGGCATAGCCACTGATCGGCGCGTACTACGTAGCCGAGTCTAGGCGTCCAGACACGTGCCGATCTAGGCCCACGGTAGCGCCCTGCAGCGCTCGTCATGGCTCGGGATGGCGCGGCGAGCTAGGATGATGATTGGCGAGGCGTGTCGGGCCTCCTCGACTTTCGCAAGTCTCGAGTGTCGTCGCGGAGGTAAGCGGGCCTCAACTCGAGGCAACCGGAATTAGCCGAGTGGAGACGTCTAGATGCGTCTCCACTAGGCTCGTCCCCATCCGGTATCCAGGAAAACAAAGACAAACCCATCACTCGCTAACGCTGGGAGGCAGTCCTGGATACCGGCTGGTGCCCCTCTCGGCACACTTTAAGCGGGGTTTTTGTTTCCCCGCCATTTCAGAGTGTCAGTACTTAGAAAAAATGTGCCCCGACCTTGAAAAAAGTGTTAAAAACTTCCTGCCAGAAATAATGGATAGTTTCAAATTGTCTATTGAATGAGCCATACTTTTTTTTCTTGATGTCAAATTTCATGTCGTTGTCATCGTCAAATGGTCCGTGCACGGCAACGAGCTCGACTTGGTGGTAATAGCCCAAAACAATATAGGCTCAATCTGCGTGAAATTGAATTCTGCTCCACTTTGGTAGAGGAAGTTTTTACACTTTTTCAGAGCATTTCGGAACATCTGCAGTCAATTTTTCATAAGTCGGCACCTCTGAAAATGGCGGCGGATTCAAAACCCCGCTTAAAACAGCGCCGAGAGGGCCCAGTCCGTTGACGGTGATCTCCCTGTTGTGCACTCTTTGTCTGATTGTTGGCTATGTTGTGTGATCTTCCCGATTCAGCTTTACGTCCGGTCTCTGAGTGAGATCATCCGTTAACGTCGACTGGTTCACGAGTCTACGTCTCCACGGGGATAGACACCAATAACCTTCGGCTCGGAGGCCTAGAATTGACCCGTTTTTAGAAGGCCGTTCAACGCAGTGAATTAGCGCCTGCCGCGTAAGATTAAACTGAGAGATGGCCGCATAACGGACGAAAGGCGGCAAAGTATCAGCGCCTGTTGAGTGCGCCAAAGGCGGCAAGGAGACTCGCGGTGAGAGCATCCGAAATTTTTGGTGCCGTGAAGTTCCGGTGGCGTGCGAGCATCCACAGTGGTGTCAGTGATGCCGAAGGCGGCAAGGGGACATGAGCGCTTGCTGTGGGAGCATCCACAGTCTGGGTGCCGTGCAGTTCGGTGGCCCACAATTTCGGGTACAAAAGACCATATGCAGGGCATTAAAGGCTTCAGACAGACACCCGTTATTTTATAAAGAGAGAGACAGTAATTCATTTGTGTTTTGACAGCCAATACGAATCGGATCCAGGAATGTCCGTGCGAAAGTGTGGGCTGTCTCGAGCAAGTCCCGATCTACACGTGGCTGGCACATTCAATCTCCCCTTCCACCTGCGCTGCATAGCTCGCACAGTCCCACTTCACTCGAAGCTGATACTTTCGCTCCAGTCTCCACTACAAACCTTGTTCACTATGTCTTCCGGGCACAAGCGCCGCAGGGAGGAAATAACTACTACTTCGGCGTGCGAGGCCTGAAATCGTGCGAGCTCTCACTATTGATGCTTCAAGCTCGCAGGGGGGGAGAGGTGGCTCCGTAGGGAAGAGCCCCAACGGAACCGGCGGTGCGGGAGGCCAGGGAATGGTGGCCGGCCTGAGTCTCGAGATCCAGACCAAGAACTTGCACCTGAATAATAACCTCTGTCGATATCAGGATGTCAATGCACCGTCGCCTTCCTCGTCTGATGCAGCAGGAAATCGACAGCCGAATGCGGTTAACACCCGTACATACAACAGAATATTCACCACCACGGCGATCGAGGTAAGTTTGACCCTCATCAGACATCTCGCTCTGAGCAAATTGCACAGGCATAGATATACTGCACCGTGCCGCGGCGATGGGAGCCGTGTACGACTCAGCGGAAAGCTTCCGCACCCAGATGCCATCCCGAAACGCGTACCGAGATGCTCACTGATCCGCACAACTGGGCGCTGAAAAGGGATGCACAACACAAGATTTTGTGCTGCATGGCCCGGCGGGTGCAGGAAAATCTGCGATCATGCAAACTCTCTCGCGAAAACTAGGGGATGCTGGGAGACTCGGGGTTCTTTCTTTTTCAAACGGGGCGATCCAGCGCGAGGGAACGGCATGGCGCTGTTCGCAACAATCGCTTACCAGCTAGCCATCAGTGTTCCGTGGCTCCGCGCTAAGATCTCTCAAATTGTGGAAAACGATCCATCGATCGTTCAACGAACCATCGAGACCCAGATGATCAAGCTAATTTCTGAGCCTTGTCGCTCTCAAAGGGGCGACGGTCATGTAACAATTCTCATTGATGGCCTTGACGAGTGTGAGCGGCACGATGTCCAACAGGAAATCCTGCATGCGATCCGAATCGCTAGTTCTCATTCGCCTATTTTCCTGCGGTTCATCGTCGCCAGCCGTCCGGAACCCTATATCCGTGAGGTGTTCGAGTCACCTGTCTACTCCGATGTTCACCGTTCATTCAACGTGGAACAGTCGTTTGATGATGTCCGCAAATATCTCTCTGACGAGTTTGCGCGAATTCATCGCGAGCACCACACTATGGCGAATATCCCACTGCCTTGGCCGTCGCCCGACGCCGTGTGGAAGCTGGTCTGGAAATCCTCTGGTCATTTTATCTATGCCTCCACCATCATCAAATTTGTTGATGATAAAAATTATCGGCCAACGCAGCGGCTGGCAGTCGTGCAAGACGCGAACAGCACAGGCTCCGAGTCGGCGTATGATCCACTTGACCACTCTACCTGACCATCCTCAGTTCTGCTCTGAGCAATCCGACCTCATTCCGATCCTTGGGGCAATTGTGAATTTCACGGTGCATCCCGTGGAAATTGATCAAATCCTTGGCCTTGAACACGGCGAAACACGGTTAGTACTCAGGGGCCTCCATTCTCTGCTTGTTGTGCCGTCAACGACGACGGCAGGATCTCCTCCCACCATGCATCATTTCTCGATTTCCTCACGAATCCTGGCCGCTCTCGGAATTTCTGTGTCGGTACCTTGCACCATCGGATTAATCTGGCACGAATCATTCTTGAAGCTTATGTTGGGCCTTATGAACACGGCGCTGGATATTTGTCAGGGTATGTCCCATGTATTCCGAAAGTGTGGTATATCTGACATCGCTCTGAAAGATTTCTCCGGCACAATTTGACACCCTTCATCACCCCCTTCCCGCCTTCCGCTGAGGTGGCTGAGCTCTTGCCCTGATTGGTCACATCAACCCCGAGTACATCTTCGCGATTTTCCCCAATGGTGTCCCGAGATTGATGCTAGCATGGCTCAAGTTAGTTTTACAGCTCTCTTGGCCCACCTCTGAGTCTGACACCAATCCCATGGAGGAAATACCTTCAGCACCCAGGGACTTGATCAAACTCTGGGAGGACTATGAATACATGGTTCGTTCGAACGAGCAGTGCGGTGGGGTCACCGGTCTGCCAAGCACATTTTCGGCGTGCAGCCCAGAATTTCTCCGGATTCTCATATCACTGGTGATGTTCAGCCTCTGCAAGCTCCGTGACCTATGAACTTGACATGGAGCGAGATCAGAATCTCTGTTTGTAGCCCTAGCTCAAACGCCGTGAGGGATGAAGATAGACTACCTGTTTTCCGTTGGCCTGGCCTTCCGGGACGTAGCGTTGCAATGCATTCGCAAAATGGTGAAAAACCAGCTCGATATGGACAGGCAGGTTTATTCACAGGAATTTGGGGACGCAGCGCTGAATCCTTCGGCAGATATCAGATAAATGACGACGTCACAGACGAACAATGGGTAGCCCACAGCATGGAACAGTAGTGTCTGTGATCATTGCGACAGACAATTTTATTCACAATTTGCACAGACGCGAACTCGTAGATGCGATTTCATATCTTGTCAGATTATCCCCTCCCTGCCCTGTACTCCATCAGGAACTTTGGTGCATTCCACTTGGCCCAACTTGGTTCAGAAGCTCGCTTATCTATCACGTTTCCAAATGGCTTGAGGTGAGGCACAGAAATATGGGCCAACGATTTATTGATATGGCTTTTTGCGTCAGTCCTTCCCCGATCTGCCAATGGAACTCATTGCTTTCTGGCAGCAAGCTGGCAGATTCGACTCGGAAGCACCTTACATCCAGGGCTTCGAATACGAATGGAGACAGGTGGCAAAGCGCTGGAATTCGACAATAGGGGATTTAGACCTCCCCGACGACCTGAAACTTCCCCTACCTATTTGATGGCTTCCGATGTATACTAATACTTACTGATGCATTGAGTCGCTATTGAACAGGCTCTGGTGCTATGTCCTGAGGAATATTTGAATAGAAACGTATTCAAATATTCGGGGCCGTAGAAGGATGGGAAACTACTTGAGCCTAGTGGTTATGCTGCGGGTTGTTAGTAATCGAGTTTTTGCTCTGCGCGTGTTCGGATCCGGCCCGAGTTTCCTTTTGGTGTCGCCGGCGCCTTCGACCACCACCACGTCTCGGACACTCAAGCTTCAAGCCTCTGAGTACAAGCAGGTCAGTCTAAACATTCATATGGTTTAAGGTATCTATTGACTATGACTATCGGTATGTAGATTTGGTATATCAAGACCTCGACTACGGAACAAGTTTTGTCGGTCCCGCCGCGCCTGGCTCCCTCCAATGGGGACACAGTGATCGATTTCCCGACCCTGGGCACTCGGGCGCGCGCTGAAGATCATTAACACTTTTACAAACCGCGCAATTCTTTCGCGCCCTCGGTTTTGGTCCGCCAGTACTCGCAAGCACTGTGGTGATCGGAGGAGGCTGCGGCGCACTTTGGAACTGAAGTGGTGGCGGCGGTGCAACTCGAGGAGGAAGCGGTGGCAGTCGAGAAGGCCCCGGGGTTGTTTTTGAGGTCGAGGCTGTTGGTACGTCTGAAATATCACGGATTTGTAAATTGGGAGTGCAATTTTGGCCGATGAAGGACCGCTTTCCGTCCTTGAACAACCGGCGAGAACGACTCGTCCAACACCGCGCTGGTATGGGCATCTGATCGCATTATGTCCATGAATTCCGTGCGGGCGTTCTCCGTCAACTGCATGGTTGTAAGTTCGGCACGCAGTGCATTCCATGTTTTGAAGTGGGCTTGGAAGTGCTCGGGGAATTTGTAGAATATCTTCTTCCCATCCACCTGCGCCGACCACCACTTGACCATACGCTTGAAGTCGGGTGGACCGGTTGCAGCTGCAAATGGGCCAGATGGTCGAAGTGCTTTGTTGAACAGGGAGTACTCCTCGTTGGTGTGGATTGGCGTAACCGCAAACTTCGTATCTTGTACTGATGCCAAAAAATCGTATCGGTTGGATCGCGCGCCAGATAAGCCGGAAAAGGGATATCTAAAATCCTCCATTCTGTCGCAATGGTCGACGACTGTGCGCGGGGAATGTCGTAGTTGTCGCGGACAATCTGGGGGAGGGCTGTGACGATGAAGGTTTCCTCTGTCCTTCTGAACAGCGACACATTCACATATCCCGTACACAATGTCGATATCATCTTCGATCCAGGGATCGTAATGACCGTCATACTCGACGCCTTCTTGATGCCGAGATCCAGACTAAAAGGTGGTCAAATTTTGAATAGAATGACGGACAAGATAAGTATCTCACATCGACATTTTTACGATAACAAAAATCCGAAAGCAAAGCAACACTCAGCTCAACCGATGCACCGAGGGATGCAAACCGATCGCGCACTATTCTGTGCACTCCTTCGAGGGAGTTTGTGCCTCGAATGTCATGCCAGAGTGGGAGGCCATTTTTGTCAAAGCGCAACAAATTGTAAAGAGCAACGCCAGCAGGATCACTTAGCCAGCCGCGCCGTACATCCTCAAGCATTGCTTGTGCAGCCTTCCAAGTCTCAGCTGTAAACAATTTGATGCCGTGTGTCGAACAAACGCGGAGGCATGTGTTTTGAATAAAGTTTTGAGGACTGGCTCCAAATATTCGGCAGGTGGGATATACCGACGAACCCGTTCCCAAACCCACTCGGCTTGCTTCGCAGAGCCTGCTCCCAGGTAATGTTGGATTTCTTCAGAACGGCTTCGACTTTCGCTCGATCAATCTTGTCAGGTACCAAGAGTGCGTCCCGCAGCCAGCGAGCAAATTGCTTTGCAGAGAATGACGCTGGTCTATTGTCTTGGTCACCCTTTTCATCTCGTGCAAAATATCTTGCAAGGTGCGAGTCGGTCTCGGGAGTGATGTATCGGATGGCTGAATCAACGGATGGTGAGTTGCGTTCACAGGATCCGGATGAGTCGCAATTATGGCATCCATTTCTGCATCCATGTAGCTTCATATTCATCAGCTGCTTCGGCTGCTGTCGTGTCGGTTGGGATACCATGTTCGCGATCGGAGTCAGCCTGAGACTGAGGCACCCACTCGAATGGATTCTCCTCTTCATCTTCGTCCGAGGCTGACTCTCGCTATCGCTTGCAGAATCCCTGTAGCCGCAGCTGTTTGAATCATACCCAGAGAGCTCGAGATCTGACGATGCGGGTGGAGGGGAGGATTTGGTGGCTCCACCACGGTATAGTGCGCGCGTGAAATGAGGGAAGCAAGGTCCACCACAATGTCAAATGGCGGAGTCCCCATGTCCGCCAGCGGCGTACCATGGTAATGACAGATGAAAGCCGGAGCCAAAATGTCTGTGACGGTTACGACTGCCCGTTTTGTTCGAGATATGTTGATTACTTTTGAAGCGGAAACCGAAAATTTGGTTGGCTGTTCCGGGAAGAAAGCATGCGCAACGTTAACATCGCCATTCTGTATGGTGACTTTCTCGCCGAGAAGACCTGCTTTGGACAGCCGGGCTCCGGCCGGTGGCCGATCCACGATGGCTTTGAAAATCTCGAGGGAGATCCACGCGTTCCGAATAGCATACTGTTTCTGCTCCTCGGACAGATCCTGCCGGCACCAATCTGAACAGCGCATCTCCTGCAAGCTGTTTAGATTTTTCCGAAGCACTTCCTCGGCCACCCTCTGCAAAGGAATTTTCGCAGAAGGAACAAGGCCCTTCGATTTTGCGAGCACTCCAATATCAACCCATCCAAAGTCCTTGCCTTGCGGCCGTTTCAGATCCCACAGCAAAGCGAGCTGGTCAAGCTCTCCCTGAATATGGGAACCGACTTTGGCGACTCGCTTCGAGAACAACAGCGCCTTCAGAGATGCGGGCACTCGGCAGGTGCCACAATTTGATAAATCTTGAAAGCATCAAGTGATTAGTGTTGCCGCCGCAAGAAATTTTGTTATTCCTACCTGTAATAGGTATACAGTATCCTCCATTGCTATCTGCATCAATGCAGCGGGAAAGTGACCGGCTTGGCTTGCTCTCCAGTCCCATTCGACCGAAAGTCCAACAGATATCGTCTTCCCCGTGGTTTCGTCGCCAATTGTGGCCATGATCGAAGAACAGGCCTGGTCAATCAGCTGTGGCGAGGACGCGACGTGAACAATGAGGTCGGATGGCAGTACGACGGTAGGATATGAGCTATTGGCCATTGAGCTTGAATTCAAGGCCTGCGCGCAATGTTGGAATGACCCGCTCAGCGAAGGCATGGTCTGCTTTGACGTTTCAGTCCAGACCAGGGAAATCGGCTGATGGCCATGTGCGTGCAAGGAGCGAACAACATCTTTGAGCGGACGCTCGATATGGTGGAGATGTTGGGTCGTTAAAAAAATCATCTGCCTGATTTGTTCATTCTGGTTCAGCATACGGCATCCACGACGCGAGCGGAGGTAGAGTTGTCGTTGGCCATGCCTCGAGTCGCGTTCGTTTGGCCGGCGGCGGTGGCGGACCGGAGGGCGTGGATGGGGTATTGACGGAGTAGCGAGGGTAGAAGTGGCAGGCGCGTTGGCAGCACGGGAAGGACGGTCGGCGGTGGCTCCGCTGGACCCGCAACGTTTGCAGTGGTGGTGCGGTTACGCGGGAGCGGCACCAAGTCGGGTTATTGAACCTCGTAACGTGCGGCTGGGTAGGAACCTGGCCCAACCCCAGATCAACAGGCACGTGATTTACGTAGGGCCTCACTTCCTCCATCCTATCGCCCTTGTCCAACTTACCACCCACCACACATATGGTCTCCACCCTGCTGCAACAGCCCCCTTTGATCTGCATTCTTGCCCCTCTCCAGATTTTCTCCATTATCTTGCTGCCTTCCTCACCCACAGGGTAGCAGAAAATGACAGACTCCACTCAGACCCACCCATAGCACCCCAATCCACAGTCCTCGTCCCAACATCAGCCCCGGAAGCAGATATGTGGCGCACACTCACCACTGCATCCCGTGCTACAGTCTCCGGCTCCGACCCCTTCCTTCCCTTCAAAGCCGAGACGCTCCCCTCTATATCCGTCGAGGCCTATCTCCTGCGCATCCACGAGTACTGTGCCACCCAAACGAGGTCTTCCTCTCGCTCCTTGTTTACTCCGACCGCATGTCAAAGCTTAGCGCAGCCGCTACTGGCCGTACATTGGTCATCGACTCGTACACCATTCACCGCCTTGTCATTGCAGGTGTGACCGTCGCCTCCAAGTTCTTCAGCGACGTCCTTTACGCAAACTCTCGCTGGGCAAAGGTGCGTTCCTGGTGCTGCCGTCCGCCCGAATATCTGTAAACCCTGGGTTCGAGGTCGGCGGTCTCTTGCAGGCCGAGCTGAATGAGCTCGAGCTGCAGTTCATGCTCCTCAATGACTTTCGCCTGGTCATCCCGCCAGACGAGATGCAGCTCTATGTTGAGGAACTGAATCACTTCGCTGCCGTGGTGCTGCCTCGAGACGGTTGACGAATGAGATACCCCGACGACACGATCGACAGCAGCAGAAGCTGAGGCCCAGGAAGACGGTGTGGGATGGAGTCCAGAGTCGGTGGATATTCACAGTTATCCACACCGTTTTTGAGGCCGTCATCAGTCTTTTGACATATCCGTTGTCAAGGTTTTTGGAATTCAACAACCCCAAAAAATTTAAAAGATGTTTTTTTCTTATTGCACTGGGTCAAGTACGTCATTCTGAGCAAATTTTTTTTTTTTTTTTGGCAGGCACTTTTTTCACTTTCATGTTTTGACAACGGGAAAACCCCCAAAAACCCCAAAAACTCGGCAACAGATTTGTTAAAAGCCTGATGGTTCTGAAGGTCCTTGTTAATAACAGTTATTAACACGGTGTTGATAACAGAAGTTACTAACACCCGAGTTATTCACCAGTGCCGCAGCGCAGAAATGACCTCGGGATTATTCAATGCTGACCCGTGAAATGCACCCTTGTCTCACATCTAGATGGGACTGTGGAAGAACACTTACAGATCCACGATTGTGCTACCCGTTGCACAAGCTGAACCGGAGGAGCTCTGGTCGACGGTATGAGGGAAAAACGATTGATCCCATTTGTCAATGGACATGCACTGCTCAAAAGGTTTATTGTTTCAACCCCATTGCACCACTTGTGAGACTAAGACGGACAAAAGGTCCCCTAAAGATGCTCAAAATACTCTTAAGACACGCACAAAGAAGATGAAGAAGGTATTTATTATTATATTACGCAGTTTAAGACATGATAGAGTGCTCCTAACGACCAAGGTTGGCGCGCCCTACGATGTTAGCCTCTGTGATCGCTAGCAAAGGTCCCTGTCGTCGTGTCCACCCACTAATGAACCGCTTCCGGCTGCTCGACGCAGCTGCGGCTGTCGATGTGGGTCTGACCCGGCCTCAACTGGGGATGGGCGTGCGGAGACTCGGATTACGCTGCGATGGGTGGCAGGAAGCGCGCTGAACGGGCCGGTAGTAGCCGGTGGCTGTACCTTGCATCAATTTCCTTTTCGGGTCATAGGTGTGCCTATGTCGGATTCATGCACTTTTTTATGAAATGTCTTGCCAAGAGGATTTCCAATGCGTTAGAGGCTCCAAGAGGTACACTTTTTTTGGTCAGCCGGCCAAATTTTGCGTTTTATTTTCCCACGATACAACAAGGCTCGAAACGAAAATTTTGTTACAACACAGGGTTCTGGGGTTCTGAATCTTCAATCCCAAGTGGAAACAATCAAAATTACAGCTTGTCATGAAGTTCTGTCTGCAATCATCCTATCGCTGCTCAAGTTGAAAAACCGCGATTTTCGTATTTCCCCGATTTTGATGGCGCATCAACAGATTCTGATCTCACCAAAGTGCTGAAAATGTATGTATGGCCAGATCGCGCGCGCGAGGACAACCACTAGCAGCGCGCAATGGTGACGATGCGATTGGAGCTCGGACTCGGAGTCTAAGCCGCGGTGGACGTCGGGCGGTGGGAGGAGAGCTATTGGTGGTGATGCAGATGGGGGGCCGAGGTATCGACAGTAGATACGGAGCAACGCACCTGCAACGCGCTTTTGCATGTGGGGCAACGAGTGGGAGTCGTGCACCGGGACGGGTAGGGGGATGGGCGTCAATTTGAAATTGTGATTGCAATATCCGATATGCGAGATGAGCATGCCAGAGGGACTGTTGAGTTGACAGTGGTCGATGGTGTCCTTGTTGCCGGGGATTTAGTCCATCCTGAGGAATTGGAATAGACCACCCATGAGGTTTGACCGAGCAACCTGTCTGCTCTTGTCCGAGGTCACCGCTGATTGCCTAGACTTTCCGCCCCCTCTCGGTACTTAGTATGTGGTTCTATGTAGGATAGGTGACTTTTAGCCTGACTTGATATGGAGAGCTAATCAAATGTGACAAATTGACAGATGATACCCAGCACTATTCTGAGCAGTCCTGTCTGTTTGAAATTGTCCACACTGCTCGGATCGTTGAACCAGAGCTCGCGGAAGGGTTCAGATTGGTGCTGTGGAGTGTCCATGAGCCAGAATATCTCAGCCAGGCTCAAATTACTGCTGTGGAGTGTCCACGAGCCAGGATATCGCACCGTGGATTTAACCCGTAGCATCCCCCACAGAGGTATCGCGCTTCGGTACGTGTCAAAACCGCCGCAACGCCTCGTCAGTCACTGATATTGCCGGGGACGTGAGGGCCAACATAATGATTGTCCCTGATTTCAACACCACCCATCCCGTAACTCTGGCCAATTGAGCTGCTCCCGACTGGGGACACCGCACGCTGAACTGGGATACAAACCTTGTTCCGGCGAGAGGTACGATAGGTGGCGAGAAAAAATAATTAGCCCTGTAACGGGTTACTGTAGGATGGACTCCACCTCCAGAGTGGAATTTTATGCACTGCATTCACAGATTACTCGTGCTGGGACATGGAAATTCATGTCGAACAACAGGGCTGGCTTGGGGGGTGTCTGATATAAAATGATGGGATGAAAACTACTCCCGAGAGCCGAGGCGAGGGGTGGTGAGCTAGGCTTACAGTTATGTATTTATTCTCCCTCAACATTTCAGAACAGTATCATGATTGCCGCGTCGACGCCGTGTTCATTTATGCCGCGTCAATGTGGGTCGATTCTGAAGGGGGGTGATTGACTGAGTAATATAAATTCAAAAATCTATGAACGGAGAAAGAATTCAACACCGTGTGAACTTCCATGAAGGCGGCGGGGAAAATGGACCAGCGAAATACCGGATTGCTACGTTCCGGCGTGGGACTGCCGCGAATTGGGTAACCTAACTATTTTCCGAACAAGAGTAACAGGTGCTTGACAGGGAAAGTCAGTTTCAGCTTGCTGTAATCCAGCAACTGCACATTAAGAGGCACTGATCGACACCAACAATCCTAACCTATTTTTATACGACCATTCATTGCGTTTGATACATCATGACGCTCCTCAGTGCGCGTCACACACAGCGGGGTGTTGGGCCACGTCATTGTCGTTTGCAGTTGAAGTTCTCACTATAGTAATTTAATCGTTGATACGCTACTATTCTGTCGAATTCAAAATAAAATACCTTCTACACAACGATAAATAAATTCTCACAGTTGCGGCCGATAGATAATGCTTGTTGGATTGATTCCCCTTTCAGGTAGTGCTTGAATATTGAATCC
>JARKIC010002437.1:0-62324 GCA_029378375.1 Mycena olivaceomarginata
GAGACGGAGAGTATGTCCCCTGTGGTGGGATTTCTCAGTCTTGAGATGGAGCAGTCTCTGATATTTTAAATGCTACAGATGAAAGGATTGGCCATCTCGAGCTCCCCGTTCATCCGTAAAGCGCACCGGTCTCTGGCGCGGTGCGTTTCTTCCTATTGTTTTCGCTAAAAAAATTACTTACTGCAGATCGTAGTCCCCCGGATCTCCGGGCGCTCTCAATGCCATCGCCACGTCTACTCTGGACGACGCGAAGAAGAAGAAACCTCCGGCTACTAAACGCACCCCAGCCAAAGCCACTACTTCAAAAACTGCATCATCGGCGAAGACGAAAAAAGAGTCGGATGGCGAGGAAGCCTACCATTTCATTGGCTATGTTCCTGCGTACGGAAAAGTGTGGGAACTCGATGGGCTAAAATCTGGGCCGCTGGAGGTCGGGGAGCTCTCCGACGTGCCCGGAGAGACAAAGACATGGATGGACGTGGTGCGGCCAGCCCTGCGCATGAAGATGCAGAAATACGGTGGCGCTGAAGGCGGGAATAACATCCGTTTCAGTTTGCTGGCACTCGTCGATGGATTGTACGAGAATGCTAGCGATAATTTGGAGTTCTTGAAGCGCGAGCGGCTCGCCATCGAGCGTAGAATGAACGCCGGCTGGGAATCCTTGGTCGGATGTTTGATTCTCGTAGGTTTCTGGGAACTCATCGCCTTACTTCCAGGTTGACAGTAATCTTCTTGAGCAAGCGCAGTTCGCATTCGAGTCTCCTGTCAGTTCCTCTGCTCCTGGCCGGACCTTCGCACGCGACTTTGGTGCTCGTCGCATGACTCGGGACCTTGAGATTTTGGAGATGCCGGAACGAGCGCTTGTTCCCGCGTGGGAGCAGTGCGTGCGCGACGCAGTGAAGGCCAAAGTTTCGGTGGAGGATGAGGTCGCGAAAGCAACCAGGGCGAATGTCAGTTTTCGGCCCTCTCGTTTTTTCTTGATATTTATTCATGAATTTCAGACGGAGCACATCAAGCGCACACACGATTACGAGCCCTTTCTCAAGGAATTTGTGACGTGCTTGCAGAGTGAGGGGTTGCTGGAGCCGTTACTGGACGTCAATGATGAAGCAAAGCCCAAAGCGAAACGCATCAAATTGAACGGCAAGGGATAACGAAAAATAAAGTATACGTCTTATTAACATCCCAGTTAATATTCCAGTGCTTGTTGTATCGATCATAGTTAGTTTAAGAGTGCTAATATGCAGCAGTGGCTGATTTGTTTCTGTCACGTTACCGTGTTCGACGCGATTACCCCTATTCTGGGTGATTCGCTTCCCAAGGCCTTAGGGAGATGTGCAACCTAAGGATTCAAGTGACATGTCTCCGCCTCTGTTTCCACCAGGTTTCCACTGCGTTACAGTTGCTTCGAACGTTCATCAAAGTACCATTATAATTTATTATTATTACGCGACAATCCACATCATACCCAGGTGAAGGCCACTTCAACCCGACATTGGACCCTTTCCACTTGCCTCCTCGATGACAAGCCACCGATTACGGTTCGCCATCTTGAACTCAAAGTCGGCCTTGCGTGCTGCTTTAAGGCCCTTCTGCTTCTTTGCCTCCGTCGGTTGCGCCAGAGCCTTGTCGCGTAACTTGATCGCCTTGCCGCGTTGCAGCTCCATGTTTATCTCGCCGAATATCTGCTGGTCCCGTATCCCTTTCCCTGCCCACTTTCTGGCATTGTCGGCCTCGGAACGCCACGCAATGGCCGCCTCGACCGCAAGGTCCATCTCAGCCACGCGACCATCCAGCGCAAAAATTTGTGCGGTGCGGTGAACGGATCGTTGCGCGCTTCCCTTCGATCAACTCTTCCTTGGTGGGTACATCGTGCATCCACTCGTGCTCGATGGGCAACGCCAGGTCGGCATCGGGCACCATACCTAGGTGCGCGCGCAGCTCCTTCGCGCTGAGTATGCGGGCCCGAAGGCCTTTGGGCTCAAATAGTTCGCGGTTTGCCTTTCGCAGGTAGGCGACCTTGTTTGCGTAGGGCCCGCACGCCGTGTTCCACGCAGCCATTTTGCCCACAGCGTGAATAGCCACCCCCACAGCCTTGACGATGTTCGTCGGGTCAACGTCCCCGCCGCTTTTATTGCAGCGCCGCCTGTTATCAAGCGCTGCCAGATGAGGTTTCCGCGCTTTTGAACGTTGAGCTCGTCGATGAAGTCGAGCAGCTCCTCTTTCGTGATGCCGTATGTCTCGAGTGCGGTAGAATATGCGCGTACAAATGGCTTGCCCCACTTCGACCCAATCCGAATGAGGCGTGGCTGCTCAAGGATGCGTGGAATAACAAGAGGTTTGTCCAATCGTGCTGAGTTTTTAGCGACAGGAAGAGGATGAGAAGTAAGGGAAGTTTGCATCGTTGACGGGTTTAGCACTTACCACCCCCTCATTTAACCCTTGCACGTTTTCGGAAGGTGGATTCTTGTCGTCTAGGAGTTGCGTTGGTCCCACCCAATATTTAGCCAGTGCAAGGGCAACCAATATTCGCGTCGCCGTGACTGTGGTCATGGTGCTGATTCTTGCAACTTGCAAGGACCACCGTCCACGCAGTCCGAGTCTGGTAAGTAATTGTTGTTTCGAAAAGAGAAAATCAGTCCCCTGAGGCCCAGTAAAGCAAAGAGAGAGAGAGAGAGCAGTACGAAAGAGCAGAAAGCAAGAAAGAAGGCAAGGGTCAGTTCTCGAAAAGGCAATTGGCGATCTGTCATGACGTAATTGCTATGGAACATGGACTGGACAGCTTCGGTTTGATGACCGGGCGGCACTCGGACCGAGTTTGGCGAGTGATAGGCGATATTCCTCAACGCATTTGTGTACTGGGACCCCAGAAACCACCCCTGCAAGTAAGGTATGCGTCACATGTGTTACGTTTCTCCAGATCTCCTAGCGTCGCCTTCATCTCATATTGAGCCACACATAGATACATCAATGATATGTATCCTCGTCCTGATCTGCCTGATTTATAGGCCAAGAAGCTCGTAGTGGGAACTTATGACGTGGGTCTGGGGGAAAAAATACAGTGGAGACCGTAAATCTTTCACCCTAGTGCGTCATTACCGACCATCCCTCAAGAAGGTGCCGAGATCGTTTCCCGAATCACCGGATCTAGATGTCAAACATCAACGTCAAAATACCCGCCTGTGTTGTTCGTGTGATCTTCAACCCGCAAGTGAAGAATTTAATGTAAGCTCTGATGTGTGGACTCGTTGAAACCAAGGCAAGCAGTTTTTTCGATGTTCCCAGAGTTGCGAAATAGCCGATTCAAAGCCTTTTTTCTGGGCCTGAGATGTCCAGCGCTTCGCGACCGAGCGACCAAGTCCGCAAATCACATTGCTGTCACCGGTGGTTTCCTCGGACACCAACTGATCAATTGTTTTGTCGATTAATTCCTGAGGAAATTCTCGCATGGCGTCCTGAGATTCTGAGAGGAAGATGCTCAAGGTGGGCGGTTCAAGGGATAGATATCACCACCGGTTCGTGGACAAGAACAAGCGGTGCGAACAATTTCAAAGTCGCCACAAGATACCAAATCTAAACAGCCTTCCGGTGCCCAGATTCATAGCTGCTCCGAGTCATGGGAGAAAACACAAGCGTAAAACTCTGGAGTCCTCAGGGAGTCCAAACAATCTGGACTCTGACCCGGAAATACCAGTGAAGATTGCGAAGAGGTTAAACCGCACCTCCCATGCCGTGGGTCACAATACGCCCCATTGTATTGCAACTGAATCCTGTCTTCTAGCTGACGAGGAAGACTTGGTACCTCTTATTGAATGTTATTGGCAACTGGGGTTCAAACGGACCCGGACATTGCTACACATTGCCTGGACCACTTCGAGCGTGGTAAATTTGGTTTGAGGTATTCAACAATACATTGGCGCCTCTAGTCTGCTTGAAAATAAATCCCAGTCCTAAATCGATCCAACGACTCCGCAAGAGACTGGGGCTGAAAGGTGTTCAGCAACACTGGGCTAGCTTTCGTTTCCGATTATCAAGGTGAGATGTATTCCAATTTGATGTGCTTGCAGGCCACTGAAGACGTATTCCAGGAGGTAATACTCTCTTGACCGACCCTCGGTCATCTCGGACCCGTATATCTCTTTATTTC
Organism: Mycena olivaceomarginata; assembly: GCA_029378375.1. NCBI lineage: Eukaryota > Fungi > Basidiomycota > Agaricomycetes > Agaricales > Mycenaceae > Mycena > Mycena olivaceomarginata. Next base: position 4,148 of record JARKIC010002437.1, read on the forward strand.
AGTATTTCTCACATGTTTGCTCATACCGAAGTTCAAGGTCACTGGGCGATATTTTTGCATCTGGAAACATGCCATCCGGCTGTAAGGAGTTTCCTACCACCCATAAATGCAACAAATTCTGCGAATACTTTCGGATTGCCGACGACTTCGATGTGGAGGTGGATATGTCCATCAGTACGACCAACAGGCCAGTGACCCATACGAATGGCAAGCGCAAGGCCGGACCCAGTGACGACGAACCTTGCAGCCGCCGAAGAAAACCAAACTAGCACACGGGTCTAGTGTCTCCTCTGCCCATTCTCAGCTTTCCTGATATTTCATGGCCTGCCAACTCTTATGAACACCTTACGACCTGACGACTCTTATGATACCTCACGACCTGACGACTCTTACACTTTGACGACTCATAGACTTATATTACTTCTGTCTTGTTTTCTTAAATACATTATCATGACGAGCTTCCGTATCCCACGAGAATCTTTACAGACAAAGTATCGGTACTGCTGAGTAAATTATGGACAGAGAAAAAAAAAAGCATCGTACAAGAATACATGCAGCAGAAGGCATTTTTTTGAGGTCGTCGGCGGCAGTGTCCAACCTAACCCCAGCGCCGCCACCCGCTCCCCCGCGTTTGACTCCCTTCGGGCAACTCATCTCTGCCAGCCCAGCTCATGGCACCGCTCTAGGACCACAAGTTTGGAGACACCTGGGAAAGGTCAAGGATGGCATGAGTATGGATGAGTCACTGATTAGTGAGGGCGCAACAAATACAAAATTGGGGGGAACATACCAGGCATAGCGGGGAACATGCTATGTTGTGGGGGTGTTGTATTGGTATATACGACAAGTAGTTGAGGCCCCAGTCCAAAGTTGAGGAGGGAGCTGGTAGACGAGTCGGTGGAACGGCGATGTTGCAGATAGTGCCGTATTAAGCCATCATGCAGGCTTAAAGATGCGCCAGGCATGGGGGAGAGTAGCGACGAGCGAGGTTGGCTGCGAATGACCCCGCGCTGGGTGAGTTCACTTTTATGTCGGCCTTGTACACCCTGACAGCCTGCTTGTCCTGCAACCGGAAAATTAACCCTTAGCAATGTATCTGGGCGGGGGAGATCTAGTTGCACCACTGTAGGTGCTTCGAGTTGTTGTATTGGTGACGCGGTGGATCATACAATAACATTGAGTTTCGGGACCCCGAGATTTCCGCAATCTGTGCGTCTAGAGTGCGATGTGTGCACACGGCACACCTCCTACACAAATATTAAAAAACTCCCAATTTAATCGGCTTTTTATTACCCACTTTGTTGCGCATCGAGGTTCTGCATACAAGCACCGAGTAAGATGGCTTTGATCAAGAAGGAAGTGTGATGCATGTATTCACGAAGCATGACATGGGTTCTACAAGCAGTGCTTAAACTGGAGTCGGTGAACATGTAGGTCAGACCACACTTACCGCAGTAATGGTCGGTATGGAAGTCCATCTCGGAAGGGTGGTGGACATAAGCAAGCAGACGAAACCTACGAAAATATCGGCACCACCGCTCGGCGGTCGGGTTACTCACGGTGGAGACACTTGATCTCGTCGTCCAAGGTATATAGTACCTCCAGATGATCATCTTGACCTTCTTGTGCTTGTGCTTGGTCTTCTTGGTGTCTAGGGCCTGAGGGAGGATATGTTGTCAGCATGGAGAAAACAGCTGCCATCAGAAAAACGGATGTTATAAGTCTTCTTTTTGCGCTTCTTGGCACCACACAGATGGGTATCAGGAATCTTTCTCATGTTGTGGTCGCTGAGGGTGCGGCCATACCTCGAGCGGCTTGCCGGCGAAGCTCAGGTTGGCGCTTTTGGGTACCGGCGCTTTATCGCGTTGACGGGCACGTGACTGTAAACGCGACGCGTCTTATTCGATAGCCGACACCAGTATCGTTAATGTATGTGGACAAGCACTAGTACCTGGGGTCCTTTCCCTAGCCGACACCGGGGATCAAATTCTGGCTGATAACGCCGCAAAACGCAAGCTGTCCAGTCCATGTTGCCATAAATTGCGCATCTTTCCGAAGTTGAATCGCGGTCTCACGACACCGAAACTAAACTAATAGACTAAGTATGCCCATTTCTCGTGGCTCGAGACATTTCGCCTCCTCCAGCTCACGAATTTTCTGGCGATTCGTTGCGATATTCCATCCTGGCTACACTCCAGCGCGGCTTCTACTGCGGCTTCCGTGTCTAGACAATAACGGGACCGGCAACGGAGTCCTCTTTAGTGTGGTACTGGACGCTGCCTATGTGCTTGCTAACAACACCCACGGGACATTCAAGACCATTCTCTCTGACCATTCTACTGGCTCCGGCTCCGAACTGACGTTAAATCTCGACGAGCTTCTACCCGCTGGCTCTTATGCCTATTATGCCTCCGGCCAGTACGTTTTTCTTCTTCTTTCCTCTGTACTCAACCCACTTGCGAATTTCCCAGGCACAATTATCGCGTTTGTTTAGACTTCAAGGCTTGGTCTCCTCCAGAGAGCCTCCCCAGCACATGGGGCGCAGTACAGTTTCGAGCAGCCGATGTTGTCGAACCACCCGTTCGCGTCAGAGCTGGACGGAACTGGTCAGAAGTCAGTTTGGATGTATGCAAGACTGATCTTGTTTGCTGACTAACCAAACATCGCGACGGACTTCGCACTTCACATTTGTGCCCTCGAGCGGAGGGCGCATGGGTAGAAGGAAATCAAACTGATAATGGCGACCCAGTTTGCCTATCACACACTCTCAAATCAACGATTCCGCATATTTACGGGGGATGTGAACGACCAACCAAACCTTGTCACCATGCGTGCTGATATTGGCAGTACGGTGTTCGACCAGCTTCATTTCGTCATTGTGCCCATCAACGGGCGTACTTGCCACTACTTTGTCCGCGAAGAATGCCCCGAGCACGTCTATTCATTCCATACTCGCCATGCCGAGATCCCCTTCCGTATTAATAGAGCCCTTCTGTTCTATCGGTTTGCTTGGGCTATGATCAACCTGGCTCATCTCCTGGCGGGTCCCGCAACGTGGCACGGAGAGTTTATAGTCCCCATCCCAGCTGCGCTTTTGGAATCTGAGCAAAATCTGGAATCCAATAAGAAGCGGAAGGTTTCTCACCCCGTGGTCTTTTGCGACTGAAACTGGCAATAATTCACTCGAGCATCCCTCCTGCTGACGCCGTCCAATTTGCTGAGAGCTACGACAGCTCTGTCATTGGACCCGTTCTTGGTGAATATCCTCAGCATTCCTTTGTTTGATTGTCGGCGTGATACACCTGCCCAGACGAGGAAAACTCGGATCGTGAACAACTGGTCTACGGTTACCGCCGCTTTCTTCATAGGCGTGGGGACTTGATCACGGAACATCCGTCAGTCAACGCCTTGGCTGGCACCAAGTTTGCGAGCCTCTGCGATTCAGACGATGAGCTGGGGCGGAAGGTGGTATTAAGAACTAACATTCCGGTCAGTCCAACTGATGCCCGCTCGTGATGCCATTCTTACAAGTTCTTCCGCTACTTTAATTTACTCACATAGAGAACGTTGGGAAATTGAGCTCGACAAGATCCAAGGCATGTGGTTATCCGGATCCGGGGGTAGCTCTGCCGCAGTGTTCAGCCCGCGTCGCACCAAGAGCTCGTCGCATGGTTTGCGAAACGCGCCAGCGCATTCACAAAAGTCAATCTCCGTGCCTTCAAACGCTGCTTTCTAGTAGTTTCGCGGAGTGTTCTCGATCTTCTGTATTAACTACTCAATAAAGTCGTCTAGTGCTTGTTGGTGAGCGGTGAGCGTTTTGCTTTCGTGATTCCAGTCGGAGATCTGACTTGCGCGCATTATATCGTAGCATTCTCCGCGGAGTATCCGTGATTAAGCCTATTCAAAGTGATCCGTGAATGTTCCATGTAAGGCGATCCCAGAATACGGGGAGCAAAGAAAGATTCAGAGTTGAACTTGACATTCGACATATTTCAATCTAATCTCGCTGGACTGCAATACAACAACTCTCATTCAGGCAAGGTTGTTTGAATCCCAACGACAATCCGCCTAATTTGCGGACCTCCTGTTAATTGCATTATATTTCTTGTTTCGTTTTCATTTCGGTCTACCCCCATGCGAGGATGCGATCAAATTCCCCATCGTTGTCAATTCTTCAATATCTGTATATCCGGTCTAAGTATTCTCAAGTCTTCGATGAGAGTCCAAGATTCTCAGTTGCAAAAGTACAGTCCCCAACCATCTGGTACCGCGGAAACCTTGGCAAAAAAAAACCTCGTCCTAGCGTTATTTCCTCTCTGCAGACAGCCATGGTTCGCACAGCACTATAGACTCAGCCGTAGCCATATGACGTGCTCAAAGTTGACCACCGGAGACTCCAACCTCTGCTGCCTGGAGAAACCAACCTCTAATTGGGTGGGTGGTACTTACTTGGTAGCTTTTGAGCTCATGGGGCCGAAAGTCACCGTATTTTCGTCGCGAATGTTGAACTGCCCGACTTCCCTTCCGGTGCGGGCGGGGCCCAAAGAAAGAACTGCCATGATTTCAGCTTCAAAAGCGAATTTTCACGGCAGCTGAAAGCAAAGAAGGTTCCACAGCGAAAGAACCACCCCGCGGTACGAATGAAGATCGCGCACGAACGCTAGCTACAGGTATGTACTGGTAATTTGAACTGAGCTAGAGATCTGCGAGAAGCAGGGCACTTTGAGTCCTCGCTGTGAACATTGTGACACCGAGTATATCTTGCGATACGGCACCAAGTTCCAAGATTATTGGCTTCTCATCCAGTCACTTGGGTCACGTTACCGCGTTTTACATTGATGGGACGCGACGCGACGCGATCAGTTCACTTTTGTTGTCTTTCTTCTCATTGCTGGGGGAAAATGAGTTCATCCTACTTGATTCGAAATCAACGAACTTTCAAACCAGGTTTTCTCGAGGTGAATCGCGAAAGTACGGCAGCGTGGTGCATACTTTCTGTCGCCGAGATCGCCGAAGTTGTATAATTATCACCCACGTACTTGCTACCAAAGGCTCCGAGTCGAGGACTTGATCTGTCGCGGTTACTTCTTAATTTGAAAGACAGCAGGGTCGAATGCGTTCAGGTGTTCGCGCGTTTAATTTCAAAGGATTCCCGCCTTTTTTTATTGCGCGCCGAGGAGATGCGACCGGTCAACGCTAGCCCGTGCGTGCATCGCCTGCTTCGTTAACGCTCAGCGGCGAAACGCGAACACACAAAACTGATATCTTGATACACCAGGATACACCCCGTACGCGCCCTACCCGTCACTACGCGGCGCGCCTATCATCCATCATCGATATCGCCTTTCATTTCATTTCCGGAAATTCCTTCGAAGCGGTTTCGCGAATCGGGTTCCTGATGATCCCGCGACTAACGTCATTCCTACTTCTATGGTCTTCTGATACTTCTGATACTCTGATACTTCACCTTGACTTGAAATAGGAGGAAATAGCAAACCCGTTTAGACGACAGACGCGCCCGTTTCTTCACGGAGGCGCGATGAGAATTGTAGGTGAAACTCATTAGACCATACCTAGACGTCTCCTACGGAGATTGTCGGCGAAATTAACGGCGGCCCCGAGTACTTACTTAAGGTGTGGCAGCAAGTGCGCTCGATGCGGAGGTCGCGGACGCCGTGGGCCGTAATATCTCGCGATGGCAGCAAAAACCGAATTATTACGGCCCCCGAGGCCCGATTCGCGGATCGCGACTTGATAGATTCAAGAGCGCGTCGCGTCCGACGCGTCTCAACACCCGATCAAGAGTTATCCAAGCCCATACCCTACGTTTGCACGGCGATGAGGTGGGAGGTAAGTCGCGTCGAGATGTCTGACGCGACGTGTATAAGATCATCTCTAGTGATTTAATTTTGGGAGTGCCCGCTATGCATGTATACCAGGATAGCGCCAGGAAGGGTTTAACCGAGCGCGGTGCGTCTGATTGAAGACTCAGCATTAATTAGGGCCGAATGTGGCAAGGAGTTACTTATCGTAGTTCAGATATGGAACGTCGATGCCATGGACAGCGCGGCGTCGCGTATCGACACTTCGGAATATTACGAAGGACGTCCTAAGCTCGGCGAACGAGTTACAGCCGTTTTGTGAATACTATCCTTCCTTTCTTGCGCCACAACCGAAATCATATCATTCGTACTGTGAATGATATGATTTCGGCTGTGGCGGAAGGAAGGAAGGATACCGAATTTGCGAATTTGAATATCAAGTTGGCGGCATATCTCGGCGGCGTATCGCGTCGCGCATAAATTCCGGAAAGATGCCTCGCCGATTTCGGCCCTCGGGTTCAAGTTGAAAAACGAGTGTTCCCCACGGACGCGATATTGATGCGGGTACCCACCGTCGGTACGTATATCTGCCGAAGGGTAAGACTCAGGATAAATTCAAGTACTTATATCTGGGCGCCGAAGGTCACCGCGCGCCCCGACGGGTCTTCACGCGCAGGACGCGGGCGCCGGGAATAATCCGGGCTGTTCGTTTCGAACTGAACCGACGGTCCGACCTGGGGAAGGAAGGAATTGAACAACCGTCGGAACAAATTGCGCGCACGGCAGCCGCGGTGCGGAACTCTACGAAGGGAAATTGTACCGTTCTCTTCACGGCGGGCAGCCTCGAGGTGGGAAATATTATTGCAATTGGGCGCGCGTCTGCTTCAAGTTGGCGCGCCAAAATTGGGAATCCGGACGCGTCAGGCCTGGGACGACCAGCCCTGCACGGAAGGAAGGTTCGAAAAAAAAAAATTACAACGGTTGTGATGGACTCGAACCCTGAACTTCTCTGCAAAAAAATAACAGAAACAGAGTTTCGGCGGCATGGTGGCCATGGGACCCGTACACACAACTTGGAAACGTGCTCGGTACGATGGTCGCGGGGAATTCGAAGACGCAGCGTCGAATTCGACCCTGAGTAGATGTACATACCGGCAACGAGGTCCGCATTGATACATTATTATAAGGGAAGGAAGGAAGGAAGGAAGGAAGGAAGGAGGAAATGACATTGAGGATGAAGAAATTTAAAGAAAGAACCAATCCGAGGATGAATATTCGAACATGAACTCTAAACCAGGCGTCAGGGCGAGCCTTTCAAACTTCGATGTGGGTCCCATATGCATCCAGAGAAAAAACTCAACGGTAGAGTTCAGAGGCCGAATCCGAATCCGAATAATTCGGAGTATATACCCGCCCCCGCTGAGTAGGATTGAACTCGGAGAATTCGCGGGCCGGGCGCTGCGCCCCGAGTCCGAGTCGTTGAACCTGCCTAAAGCAGCTCGGGACTCGGGGTAACCAAACGGCGGCGATGTGGCCCGGGGTAGGTACTGCTCCGGGTCGGTACTACTACTATCGCGAGACGCGAAGGCCCAGGGCCTCGATGTGGGTCCCGGGCCCTCGACGCCGGCGTATCTAAAACACGCTCGGTGGTTACCACAACCACAACCGCATAATAGTCCGAGTCCGACTGCCCGAGCCCGAGTCCAGACCCATATGCATGGCACATGCGGGCAACGCCACCGCGAACAAGTACCCAAATAAGGACAAGGCTGGACAAGAACAAGAACAGGGATAGAAATTTAAGGTTGGCGGGTGCGTGCCAATGCCAATGCCACCACCGGATTGACCGCGTGGGCGTGGGTGTGGGTGGCTGCTCTGCCAAGATATCGACATCGACGCCCCCAGTCCGACAAGACGGATGGGTGTGGGTGTGGGTATAGCTTAGAATGGGATGAGAATGAGAACGCCGCAGCGCGCGCGCGGTGCTGTAAGGATGGGGATGCACGTACACACTTCGTGTCGCCAATTCGAAGAAAGTATGGGTATGGGTGTGTGTGTATAGCTTAGAATGGGATGAGAATGGGAACGCCGCAGCGCTCGCGCGCGTGGTCGGGGATGCGAGTGCTTCGTGTCGCCATTTCGAAGAAGTATGGGTATGGGTATGGGTATAGCACATAGCATGGAATGGGAATGAGAATGGGAATACGCCGCAGCGCCCGGGGTCGGGGACGCGAGTGCTCCGTGTCGCCAAGCTTAGGATCGGACCCGGGCTGGAGTCGGGGTGGGCGTAACGGGGACAGCCAGCCAAGGAAAGGATTGAAGAATTCGAAGAAAGAAGGAAGAAGGAAGAAGCAAGGGCTCGGAATATCACGGGCGTCGCGTGGGTCGGGGTCCCGCCTGAGGTCTGAGCGCAGCGACGCACGCAGAGATATCGCAGCGGTCAGAGAACAGAGAAGAGAGAGAAGCAGGGAATAAATGAGGCGAGGGAATATCGCAGAAAAAATAAATAAATAGAGAAGCAGGGAAGCGTTGGAGGAATAGATGCAGGGAATATCAGGGAATATACGATCACTGCGACGAGAGCGCCTGGGCCGGGTCAAGCCAAGCGCGCGTCGTTTGCGGTGATTTTGCAAATAGACGAATAGACTGTTGCGGTGATTTTGTGAGAAGCAGGCCGGGGCTGGTGCGATACGGCATGCGGGATATGGTATACGGTATACGGTATACTCATCGATGTGTACCCGCGCAGCCCACCGCAAACAAACGCCCAGGCACAGGCACAGTCGCGGGCGCGGCGATACCGGGGACCGGGGTGCTACCCAATACGCCGAGGGGGAGAGTGATACGCATTTGGCCGCTCACGGACGAAAGCATATCAGTGCGAGAAGAGAATATCAGGGTTTCTAGGATGTATGATTTGTGATTTGTGATATACATTGGATTTTGGATTGGCCCTTTGGCAAGACTGTTAAAAGATTCGAATCACATTGGTTGGTTTAGGGAATGTGCTTCGCGTGGTTCTAGTGCTGGTCCGCTCAGGTCGGGTGCGGATGGACGACGTGGGCGCTGCGTGTGTCGTGCGTCGTTCCAGGAATGTGCATAGTGAAGAGGTTAGGGCGCGAGGCGCTCGATCGTCCACTCGGGCTCGGCGTCGGGGGCGGGGGCGGGGGTCTGGCGCGTGTAGCGGACGCGGTCGTGCAGGCGCGAGGGCTTGCCGGACCAGAATTCTATTTCGCTGTAGGAAGGAGACGAAATGAGCACCACGACGTAAACTGGACGCGTGCAAATGTAAAGAAAATAACCGCGTGCAAAGAAGGGGGCGGGTGCAGAGGGTAGGTAACAAAGGAAGGGTAAGGGAAGGAAAGGAAAGCACGGGAAAAGGACGAGAATGGGAACGGGCAACGGAGGCGGGCGTAGAGAGGGCTGGGCAGGGCAGGCACCAAGGGCCAACAGGCACGACAAAGGGACGGGCAGGCAAAGACAGAAGACAGCAGGCAGGAATAGAATAGAAGCAGGGGAGACAAGAGACACGTACGTAGGCACGACGCGCCAGCCGCCCCAGAACTCGGGCAGGGGGATCTCTGGATCCGGCGCGCCCTCGCTGGCGCCGAAGCGCGCGCGGACCTTCTCGAGGCGCGCGTGGACCTCGCCCTCAGCCACGACGCTGCTCTGGCGGCTCGCCCACGCGCCGAGGCGGCTGCCCGCGGGCCTGCTGGTGAAGTACGCGTGGCTCTCCTCGCGCGAGACGCGCTCGGCGCGGCCCACGACGCGCACGGAGCGCGCCATCTCGCGCCAGTAGAACACGAGGGCGCAGTGGGGGTTCGCGGCGAGCTCTTGGCTCTTGCGGGAGGTGTAGTTGGTGTAGAAGAGGAAGCCGCGGGGGTCGAGGGCCTTGAAGAGGACGATGCGGGCGGAGGGGAGGCCGGCGGGGTGGTGGCGGTGGAGAGGGACATGGCCTCGGGCTCGGGGACGGGGTGGGCGACGGCTTCGGCGAACCAGAGGTGGAATTGGTCGAGAGGGGAGGGGAGGACGCTGCTCGGGGTCAGAGCATCGGGGGCATTGTATTGGGTGTGTGGGAGGACGTGGATGGTGGAGGGTGTCTGGGCGATTACTGCGTCCATTGTGAAGCAGCGACGACGGGAAGGCCGCGATGGGATGCGGGAGGTGCTGATTAGAGCGACGAGGCCGGATCGATATCGGAAGATGCGCATGAATTTCATTCGGGGTATCTACATGCTCTTTACACTCTGCAGCGGGGGGTCGGTGGGCGCGCTGTGTGACTAAATTATTATTATTCTCATGGAATCTGCATGGAAGAAGCATTGGAGATCTGGCTGTGAATGATCACTTCGGGTTCTGCCATAACGCCACTAGTACATCAAATGTCCCTTTCTGGATCTGGGTACTTACTGATCGATCCCACCCATCCCCCTTGCCGACTACCCTCACCGACGCTCTTTCCGTTCCTTCAGGCGTCCTGTGCCATATCTCCTGTTGTCCTTGAGTCGTGCTATTATTTGACCGGGGCACTGCACGTCGTTCGCAGCTACAGCTCCTCCTCATCTCCCTGGCAGATAGTTCAACCTCTGGGCAATCCCTCTGCTGCCCGGCCGCAAAATGCCAGAGCTTCACAGTATCTATGATCTCACCACCTTTTGCCGCAAAACTACCGGAGATGTTCCTGCAAAACTCGTCGTACGTCGTGTCCTATCTGCTCGTATGCGTTCCAACCGGTAAGTACAGGGTGCATCCACCACCGTAGTCGGCTCCAAGATGTATCTCTTCGTGCGTGTTTTCTCAAACGCGCAGGATTATTTCATAATGCACCCCAGGGAGGTCGTCTGGTAACTGAGCGGAGGATGGTCGCCGACCTGTATGTCTTCGATCTCGAGACGTACAACTGGGAGAAGATAGCCCCATTCCCAGAGGACGACGTGCCGAGGGCTCGCTATTTCCATAGCGTCGACACCTGTACGTTCTCAAATCTCTGATTCCGTGTCCATCTGCCAAGTCTCACACCCACACCACCAAGGGAACAACCAGCTGATCGTCTTCGGCGGCATGAGCAACGAGCCCGACTCGCCCAACCCCGACGAGCTGTGCGTCCTCAACGACGTCCGCTTCTTCGACATCGCGACCCGGCACTGGCTCCCGCCCTCGCGCCTCCCCAACCCCCGACAACCTCATGCCGCGCGCCCGCTACGCGCAGCTCTCGTCCGTGACCGGCGACCGCCTCTTCATCATCGGCGGGCAGGACTTCTACAACACCTGGCTCGACGACGTGTGCGTGTACGACCTCCTCGCCAAGACGTGGTCCGAGCGGCGCGACTACCCGCGCCATTGCGGATCGTACCGCAGCGTCGCGGTGTCGTCGAACCAGACGGTGCGCTTCCCCAAGGACGAGATGCGCGCGAGCGCGGGCGCGGCGCAGAGCCTGGGTCCCCCTGGGACGCGCTTCCAGCCTGACGGGGGCGCAACGCTGGGGGAGGACATCACGTCGTCCGAGTCGCTTACGCACCTTCCCTACTCTGCTGCGCCGAACGACGAGCACCCCAGCGACATTTACTTGTACAGCAACTACAACGTTTGTCCCTCCCTCCTTCTTTTGTCTCAATTTTTAATTTCGCTGTACGCAGTTCACTGACGTCAAACGCGAGCTCGAGCTCTTCTCGCCGCTCCCCGACACGGGCTTCACCATCCAGGACCGCTCCGCCGCCATGTCCGGCACGACCTTCCCCCCCGGCCTGCGCTTCCCCACCGGCGCGATCCTCGGCACGCACCTCATCATCGCGGGCATCTACCTCGCGCACTCGTACCAGTCCTTCTCCATCTGGGTGCTCGACCTCACCACGATGGTCTGGTCGCGCATCGACCCGGGCAAGGCCGTCGAGGCGGGCAGCTGGTTCCGCGGGTGCCTCTGGCCCGAGGCGAACAAGTTCATGATCTTCGGGAACCGGAACGGGAACCTCGTGGACGACTACAACCGGCGGCTGCTCTCGTGGGACCACGTCGCGGTCGTGGACCTCGAGGCGTTTGGCATCTACCAGCCGCCGCCGCTCAAGCTCGACATCCCGATGCAGGAGCTGGGCCTCGCGGCGCTGGAGGAGGGCGTCCTCGCGGACTTTGAGATCGTGTGCGAGGACGGGCGCAAGATTGCGTGTTCGAGGAGGCTGCTGGAGGAAAGGTGGCCGTGGTTCAAGGAGGAGAGGGGGAGGCTGTTGCGGAGCGCGATGAGCGCGATGGAGGCGCTGCCTGGGGCTAACGCGATGCATGTGCCGTTGCCCGACTTGCCGGGGAGGGGCAGCAGTGGGGAGGAGAGGCCCGACCCGCGGCTGACGCCGAGGGCGTTCAATTTGAGCGAGCCGTACCCGATTACGCTCGCGTTGTTGCAGGTGGGTGTTGCCTTCCCCTCTCCCTTTCTCTCTTTTGAACCAATACTAATGCTACATTTTTCGCCCCGCAGTACTTCTACACCCTCGCGCTCCTCACGCCCCTCCAGACCGCGCCCGCGGTCCTCTCCCAGCTCCTCGTCCTCGCCACCACGTACCGCATCACGCACCTCCAGACCCTCGTGCGCCACGCCATGCACCGCGCGCTGAGCAACTCGACGAGCGTGGGCGTGTACGAGGTCGCGACGCTGTGCAGCTGCAGGAGTCTGCAGATTCGCGCGCTGAAGACTGTTATGGTGCGTGCGCGTTTCGTTTCGTTGTCTTCCTCCCCTGTTGTTTGTTGTTGGCCGGGCTCTTGGCGGACGCGCTTTTTTTTTTTTTTTTGGAACGCGCCGTGACGCGTCCTCGTGCTGGTGGGGCCGGACGGCGCCCGTGGGGCACATTGCGACGCGACGCACCGCGAAGCATGTGTTTCTGCGCCACTCGCTTGTGCCTGCGACGGCGGCGGTTGCCGTCCCCATTCGTGCAGATTTCATCTCATCTTTTAACTTATCTGGCGTGCCTTATCTCTCTCGGCTAACGGATGTTAACCCATCTTTGATTTAATTATAGTCCTACACGCAGAAAAAGCCGTCCCGCTCGCAGCGGCCGGAGAAGGAGGGGGGCGGGGGCGGCGGGTCGAACGGCGGCGGGGGGGCCGTCGCAGAACGGGAATGGGCGAGATGGGCGGGACGGGGGCGGGGAGGGGAAGTACTCGACGCGGCCGCGCGGGACGTCGGATGCGCGGTGGGCGACTAATACGTCGGACAGTGGGACGCGGGGGGTATAGTAATTATGGTGGGTCCATTTCGCCGCCACGATTACTTTCGCTGGGGCTGATCATGGGATACAGGCTCAGGGAACCAGCGCCGCAATTATGGGGCCGCTTGAGGAGGAAAATGAGCTGTATACACCGTACAGCGGATATAGGAGTGAGCTTTTTTTTCTTTCCTCATTTTTTTTTGGGCCGCCCGCTAATGATGGGGCGCGTTTAGATGCTGCGAGCCCGCGCCACCTGACGCTTGACGACGAGGGACGCGGACCAGCTGTTCACGCTACCTGTTTTCAACAAGCAGCAGCAGCAGCATCGGAACCACGGGCGGTCGGATAGTGTCGTGTCGGTGCGCACGGAGAACGACATCAACGAGCTCATGGAGCTCATGACGCCCCATCTCGCCCGTGTCGCCCCCCGCGGACCGCCGTCGCCTGCGCAGCGCGCGCGCAAGACGGACCAGATGATCATGGACGAGATGTACCAGCGCCTGCACCCGTACACGTACCACTCCGAGTTCAGCAGCGACACCGAAAACGACAACGACAACGACGAGTCGTCGTACTACCCCGGGAGCTCGCGGGCGTCCGCCATGGGCAGCAACGAGGAGTCCGAGTCGGACGCGGACGGGTTCGAGTCGAGCAGCGCGCGGGGCAGTCCGGGGGTGATTGCGTACACCCCTCCCGCGGCGGGCGCCCCGCGCCCGCGCACATCGACACGCGCCGCACACTTAACGCGCAATCAAGCCATCGCGTCGCTCAGCGCGTCGTCGTCCGATGGGCGGACGACGCCGTCCGACGCTCGCGGAGCGCCGGAGCAACGGCTCGCTGACGAGCACGCCCTCGCTCATGTCCATGTCCGCGGTCGTCGGTCTCGTCGTCCTCGCGCTCGTCCGGGGGCAGCAGCAGCCGCCACGAGTACCCCGTCACGCCGCCGCACTCGCCCGACGCGCTGCCGAGCATCGAGGAGCGCTATACGCGGGGCGAGTACGACGACGACGACGACGACGAGTTTGAGCGGCGGATCGGGATGCACTCGGGGGTGCGGGGGCGCCCGCCCGTGCAGCGGACGACACGCGATGGGAATCCGTGGCCGACGCAAAAGTCGCGCGTGGAGTGGATTCCGTCGGCGAAGGCGCCGGCGGTGTATGTGTATAACAGGGAGGCGGAGGCGCCGGCACAAACACAGGCGAAGGCGGAGTCGCGGATTGTGGCGGAGCGGAGGGAGCCGCGGAATGTGGGGGGTCGGGTCTACGACGACGATAACGCAAGTGACGACGACGCCGCCGGCGCGCGCGCGCGCGCTGTCCCCGACGCCCTCGGATGCGGAGACGGTGTCCCCGCGCGCGAGCAGCAGCACGTTCTCGGGTATGCTCAAGAAGAAGACGGGCGCCTCGGTCGAGTCGCTCTCTTCGCCAAAGTCCCCCAAGTCGCCGATGTCGCCGATGTCGCCAGGCAAGGGCATCAGCGGGTTCTTCGACCCCAAGGACTCCAAGGCGGCCAAGGCGGAGGAGAAGAGGCGGAAGAAGGAGGCGAGCAAGGCGCGCATGGAGGAGCTCGCGCGGAGCCTGAAGGAGAGGGCCAAGAAGGCCAAGGACGACGCCGACAAGGCCTCCAGCAAGTCGAAAGAGAGGCGGACGGAGCCTGTCACCCTCTTTGGTGGCATGTCGGGCGTAACCATGTAAAAAACCTCGTTCGTTCACAGTGCTTGATTTATCTCGGGCTGCGATTTATTTTTAATCATCTTAAATAACATTTACACTGTCTCTATCTACCTATCTGTGTGTACCGTACCTCGCCACTCTTTTTCTTTTTGTGCTATCCTTATACTGTTTGTGCCGTACTGACCTAAAGTATGTATCGAATATCGAGGACACTGTAGTAGTGTTCAAAACTGGAGAGGTCTCTTGATAGAATTGTGTCGGTTCTTAGAAGAAATGACATTTGTAAATAAATATTCAACCCTCTTCTTCCTCCTCGTCTTATGCTGGTAGCATGAAAAAGCCACCGTCAACCGCAACGCCTTGTCCCGTCGCAAGCGTGGACCTCATGCAGAATAAATACCCCTCCGCTGCTGCCTCGGGTGTCCCCACCTCTCTAGTCAGAGTGGCGGCCTTGTAAAACTCCTCATCTCCTCCCGTCATCTTCTCTATGAGCTCCGTGCGTACTGCACCAACAATAACTGCATTTGCCCGGATCGGCGCCAGCTCGACGGCAAGCGATCTGGTCAGCACCTCAACAGCGCCGGCAGCCCCGAGCATGAATATACCCCGACGCGGACGGTGGTTCAAGACGCCCGACGTGAGGGTAATCGAGGAAGACGCGGCAGGGTTCACGTATTTCCCGGGGTTTCTTGCGATGAGTTTCCCGATCATCAACGGGGCGAGGTAGCGCACAGTGAAGGTCGAGAGCGCCCTCGTCGTGGTTATATCCGCCAACGGGGTCGTGTTGGGGCCCTCGCCCGCGGTACAGACGATGTGGTCCAGTGGTCCCCCGGTCTGTTTCAGAGCGGCGTCGAGAAGAGACTGCATATCCGTCTCCAGCGTCTCCGTGTTGGATAGGTCTACCGTGCTGCCGCTAACGTGAGCGTTGGGGTAAAGAGACTGGAGCTGTTTGATTTTGGTAGAAAGTTTCTCGGCAGTGGTGGAGGTGATATGAACTTTGGATCCGTTGGAAAGCGCGCCGGAAGCGACTGCAAAGCCCAACCCAGAGGAACCGCCAATGATGAGAGTGCGGCTGTTCAAAAGGAAGTTTGGATGGGCCATTGTGAGATTGAGGGATGGATATACGCAACCAACGCCGCATTACTTATATTCAGCAAGTCCTGGATGATTCAGCTTCAATATCCGCTTTTTCCGAGTCGGCGTTCCGACGGTCGCAGCACAGGAGTATGCGGCAGATGCGTTCCGTGCAGTGATAGTTCTGGACAGTTCGAGGAGTCAAGGCAAGTCCAGGTATCGCCGCATTAGAGAAACTGGATAACCAGCAGAGCAGCCAGACGAGATCTTGACCCCAATTTAGACTTCAAGATACGAGCGAAAAGAGCCTAGAGGGCAGCAGGCGAGCTGAGCCGTGTTTGGGCAACTTTTCCGTATTTTCGGCAAAGTGGATGAAGCGGCAGGCCTTTATATTTTGAAGTGTTGAGGCAAGCCGAAGATTTTTCGTGTTCTGGGAAATTACAGAGCGGAGTCTTGCGGAGACGAAGAGAGTAGACGAAGAGATGAGGGAGCACGTGAAGGCGGCCATAGCGCTTTTGCTATTTAGGAAATTCTAACCTCCACTTCAGGAAACGAGACTGCGAAAGGATATAGGTTCTAACGAGTTAAGCATTCTTCTTGTAAGTACGAAAATACATTGTCGCCTGACTACGCTATCAGAAACCCGTTTTCACCTTGAAGTCTTGACCCGTCGCGAGCGCAGAACGCATGCTGAACAGATACGCCTCCGCCGCTCTCTCCGGCGTGCCGATTTCTTCGTCAAACTAGCCGCCTCGAACGCGGACAACACTTCCGGGTTTCCCTTGAACATTTGCTCCACCAGCTCTGTGCCCACTGCACCTGGAACGATCACATTCGCCCTGATTGGCGCCAATTCGACCGCAAGTGCTCGAGTCAGCGCCTCGACGGCACCTGCAGCACCAATCACGGGGATACTTCCCGGTCGCGGACGGTGGGCCAAGATTCCCGACGTGAGGGTAATCGAGGAAGACGCGGCGGGGTTCAGGTATTTTCCTGGGTTGGCTGCGACGAGTTTCCCGATCAACAACGGGCCGAGGTAGCGCACAGTGAAGGCAGAAAGCGCCGTCGTCCGCGGTCAGTTCCGCTAATGGGTTCGAGTGGAAGCTATCGCCTGCGGTGTAAACGATGTGGTCGAGCGCTCCGCCGGTCTCCTTCACGGCGGCATCAAGGACAGACTGGAGATTCGCTTCCAGTGTCTCCGTGTTGGAGAGATCTGCGACACTGCCGCTAACGTGGGCGCCAGAGTAGAGGGATTGAAGCTGCGCGATTTTGGCGGAGAGTTTTTGAGAGGTGACGGAGGTGATATGGAGTTTGGCTCCATTCGCGAGAGCGCCGGAGGCAACTGCATAGCCGATCCCGGAGGAGCTGCCAATGATGAGGGTGCGGCTGTTCAAGAGGAAGTTTGGGTGGGTCATTTCGAGATTGAAGTATGGATGTATGCAATATGCAAGCAACGTTGTAGTACTTGTATTGATATTGTGCCGGTTGGTCGATTCAGCCAATGACCAGAACCCGTCAGCGAGTATTACGCTCAGAACTTGCGAGGTTGGGCGGAACCCGCAAAGCCCAGGCGTTCTTGGGATCTTCGCGACGAATAGTTGAGGTGGATTTTTCTGACAAGTAGGGGGTTGTTCTCGCTATCTCGCACCTCCCTGCGGTACGCGCGTTGCGGAAGGCGGAAGGCGTCGACCATGGTACGTAGATGCCGGAGCGAGACGAGCGAACCCGGCTGTGAAGAGATCATATTCAGTGAAGTGCATGACTGCGTGTTCTCGGAAATTACCTGACAAGAGCCATAATACAGAACTCCCAACCGTCCGCCAGGCGCGGAGCCCGTCAGCTAGTATTGCTCAAAACTTCAAGTAAGCGAGAGCAATGCCGGGACTGGTTGACCGCGTCAGCATGCCCTGGATAAGTCTCGATACCTGTCGATAAAAAGGGACCGCGTCTAATTGAACCTGACTTAACCTGGTTTTGATTCCATGCAGAAGGTGTTGATTGAGGAAAGAAGGGAGTTACTTCAATTATCGACGCTACAAAAAGTTTGGGGAGCTCTTTGATTCCGAGTTGACCAAGGTCTTCTCGAGCAAAGCGCTGTTCGCGTCCAATTCTGCTGTGGGACCCGAAGTATTGCCTTGACGGCGCGTATCCAACGT
This sequence comes from Mycena olivaceomarginata, assembly GCA_029378375.1. Classification (NCBI taxonomy): domain Eukaryota; kingdom Fungi; phylum Basidiomycota; class Agaricomycetes; order Agaricales; family Mycenaceae; genus Mycena; species Mycena olivaceomarginata. The sequence continues at coordinate 22,063 of JARKIC010002437.1, forward strand.
AGCCCAAAGGATCTTTGAATTGGAGAAAGGAAGAACTTGTTTGGGGCGACGAAGACCAAATGCAGGGCGGCGCAATAGTACATAGTCTCAAGACGATCGCGATGGAGCATTTGAGCTCGCGCACCATCTTCGAGAATAGGTCAGCACCGAAGTGACCGGCGAAGGTGGCTTTCAATACTATACATCCAACTCAGACGTGTCGAACACCAGTGAAGAACGTACCAGGAAACGCTCTTTGCGCAAAATCAGGCAGCTGGCGAATAATCCAAGGGTCACTGCCCTGGTAGGTCTTGTTGGGTGCCCGTAGTCGAACAACTTAAGTTCCAAAGAGTTGATTTAGTGGACGGTGATGGCTTGTCACGGTCCAATTACCCAGTTTGGTGAAACTTAAAACCAGGGTCCAGTAAACCACCCCACCCTTGAGCGCAAACCTTGCGCGCCAAGAATAGGTTCTGAGACGTCATTCCTATTTATTCTTGTACGAAAATACATTGTGTTCATACGCCTGCCTAAGCCATCAAAAACCCATTTTCAACCTTGAAGTCTTGACCAGTCGCGAGCGCAGAACGCATGCAGAACAAATACGCCTCCGCCGCTGCCTCGGGCGTGCCGATCTGTTTCGTCAAACTCGCTGCCTGGATTGTAGACAAGATCTCCGGGTTCCCTTGAAACATTCTCTGCACCAGCTCCGTCCCCACCAGACCTGGAATGACCACATTGGCCCTGATTGGCGCCAAATCGACCGCAAGCGCTCTTGTCAGCAACCTCGATGGCACCTGCAATACCAATCAAAGGGCTACTCCCCGGACGCGGACGGTGGGCGGATGCGCCTGAGGTCAGCGTGATCGAGGAAGAGGCAGCGGGTTTGAGGTAACGTCCAGGGTTTGCTGCGATGAGCTTCCCGATCAACAACGGGCCGAGGTAGCGTACAGTGAAAGGCGCGAGCGCCGTCACTGCGGTTGTTTGTGCCAACGATGTCCGCTCGGGAAGTTCGCCTGCGGTATAGACGATGTGATCGAGTGCTCCCCCGGTCTCCTTGACCGCAGCATCAAGGGCGGACTGGAGATTCCCTTCCAATGTCTCCGTGCTGGAGAGGTCTGCGGTACTACCGCTAACGTGGGCGTTGGGATAGAGAGACCGAAGCTGCGTGATTTTGGCGGAGAGTTTTTGAGCAGTGACGGAGGTGATATGGACTTTGGATCCGTTCGCGAGAGCGCCGGAGGCGACTGCATAGCCAATCCCGGAGGAACCGCCAATGATGAGGGTGCGACTGTTCAAGAGGAAGTTTGGGTGGGCCATTGTGAGATCGATGGGATGGAATAGGCCCCCGACGTCGCGGTACTTATACTGCGCTGGTGGTCGATGATTCAGCCAATGACCATGGCCCCAGTCAGCGAGTATTACGCTCAGAACTTGCGAAGTTGACACAGAAGTTGCGGGCTGTTCCCGACAAGCTACTATTTTGTCGCACCTCTCTACCAGAGTACGCGCGTTGCGGAATGCCGAAGCCGTAGACCAACACAGGCTGACGCCATTAGCAGATGTCAGTGCGATGAGAAAATGAGCGGGCGAACCCGTCTGTGGAAAGATTATAGTCAATGACTGAAGATATTCCGTGTTCTGGAAATTACCAAGCGGCAAGAACTGATAAGTTGAGCTTGGGTCGAGCAGTCGAAAGCAGAACTAGCAAGACGGGTCAGATGAGAGACTGACCCCCCCGAACTTTACAATGCGAGTCGAAGGAAAAAGGGCCTACCTGTCTGCGCAAAAGTCATGTTCTCCGACGACTGACGAATTTTCCGTGTTTTCGGAAATTACCAAGTATGGATCGGTGGACTGCAGTTGTTGCCGAAGGCCCAGAAGTCTTGAATTTGGGTGCGGATACATGTCGTTAAGCAATAGACTTCCCTGGCATCACCGCCGAAACCAACAAACCCCCACTCCCAATCATGAAGCCCTGGCCCGTCGCGAGCGCGGAACGCATGCTGAACAGATACGCCTCTGCTGCTCCCTCCGGTGTGCCGATTTTCTTCGTCAAACTAGCCGCCACGGACGCAGACAACAAAGCCGTATTCCCCCCTACCATCCTCTGCACCAGTTCCGTGTCCAACAGCCCTGGAATAACCACATTGACCCTGATTGGCGCTAGATCGACGGCAAGCGCTCTGGTCAGCACCTCGACGGCGCCAGCAGGACCGATCATGGGGCTATTTCCCGGACGCGGACGGTGGGCCAGAATCGATGTCAGGGTAATCGAGGAAGACACAGCGGAGTTCAGGTGTTTTCCCGGGGTTGGCTGCGACGAGTTTCCCCCACCAGCAGCGGGCCGAGATAGCGCACAGTGAAGGGTTTGAGTGCTGACGCCGTGGTTGCTTTCGCCAATGTCTCCCTGCCTCGATTGTCGCCCGCGGTGTAGACGATGTGGTCGAGCACTCCGCCGGTCTCCTTTACAGCGGCGTCAAGCACAGATTGGATGTTCGCTTCCAGCGTCTCCGTGTTGGAGAGGTCTGTGGGGCTGCCTGCCGCTTACATGGGCATTAGGGTAGAGAGATTGAAATTGTGCAATCTTGGTTGAGAGCTTCTCCGTCGTAACGGAGGTGATATGGACTTTGGATCCGTTCGCGAGAGCACCGGAGGCGACTGCAAACCCCAGCCCGGAGGAGCCACCAATGATGAGGGTGCGACTGTTCAAGATGAAAGACCAAAATGCATGGCGGCGCAATAGTACATAGTCTCAAGACGATCGCGATGGAGCATTTTGAACTTGCACACCATCTTCGAGAATAGGTTCAGCACCGAAGTGACCGGCGAAGGTGGCTTTCACCATACATCCAGCTCAGACGTGTCGGACACCAGTGAAGAACGTACCAGGAAACGTTCTTTGCGCAAAATCAGGCAGCTGGCGAATAATCCAAGGGTCACTGCCCTGGTAGGTCTTGTCGGGTGCCCCTAGTCGAACAACTCAAGTTCCAAAGAGTTGATTTCGTGGACGGTGATGGCTGTCACGTAGGCTCGTTTCAGCCTCTCTAGTCTACCGGGCGTGAAATCTGAAGATAGTCGTTCAGATCACGTATACTAGAGAGGGAGTTAACGAGTACCGGCGAACACGAGTCGCCTCGGAGTTTGAAATTGAAATGCCTTGGCGACCGCTAAACGATCGCTCCATCAATTATCGCCCAAAAACCTCGAAAGAAATACTCAGAGCTCTTTCATTACCTTCGTTAAAATCCCCCGAAAAAGTCCAAGCGCCTCTTATTGATCGAAATTCGTATCTGCAAAAAGAACGGCCTCATTAGGAGCTTTGGAAGGTGGCGTAGGACATGCCATCATAATCTTCAAACTCCGAGGCGACTCGCACTAAGCCGTACTCGTAGATCCTGTTGTAGGAGACCCGGCGGCTCGCTCCTACTCGCTCCGAGTATACCCTGATTGTTCCGGTTTCCGTTTAGTATATCTTAGTTACCGCCCCTATCGCGCACCTCAGTCGTTTACACCCATCGTGTCCCGACTGAGGTGAGCTTTATATATTCTCCATACTCATATATAACTTACTTATTATTCCTCGTAGTTCTTACGACCTTGTTCTTACATTAGGTACAGTGCCGACTCAATATCAGTCGTTTACACCCATCGTGTCCCGACTGAGTTCTTACGACCTTGTTCTTACATTAGGTTATGGGCCTCCGCGCTTAAACTCAGTCAAAAGAACAGCACGATATATTGCGACTCAAACCCCACGGTCATACTCTACGCCTAGATGGCAAACCAAATGATCAACATACCGGCTCTGCTCGCCACAGAGAAACTCCAACCGAACAAGGCGAACTACGCTACCTTCAAGGTGCTTATCGAAGAGCACGCCGCGAGTAAAGGCCTCTCGGGCTATCTCAACGGTACCACCACCAAGCCCGCGCTCATCACTGGGACGGTGGCTCCCACTCCTACCCCTATCTTTTCCGAAGACCCTTCGCGCGACGAGTGGGTGTACCGCGATGGTGCCATGAAGTCGATGATCGTCACCAATATTGTGGACTCCATCGGCTTGGGCGTCAAGCGGGACGGAACAGCCAAGGAGTGCTGGGACTCCGTCGAGAGTGTTTGCGCCAAGAAGAGTGACGCTGCGTTGTCGCTCGCCGAGAGCGAATTCCAGTCGATCAAGTTCACTGGGAGCTCGCGGGACGAACTCGACGTCCTGTTGACCACCATACGCAGCAAAGCCCACCACGTCAGGATGATGGGCGGTCAAGTGGCAGAAAAGGAACTCAAGAATGTCCTTATCCGCTCCTTGCCCGCCGACCCGCGCTGGTTGGGACTCCAGGGTGCTCTGTTCTCTGCCACCGACCTCGACGACGCATTTGCGCTGATCAAGACGGTCGCGCTTTCGACCGGGATGCCGGAGCATGCGACGGTGGCCTCCAATTCAACGGCGTTCAATACATCTACCCAGAACGTCAGTGCACGAACCCAGGATGCAAGGCAAAGTACAAGTCGAGCCATACCATCGAAAATTGCTACTGGCCTGGGGGAGGAAAGGAGGGACAGTTCCCGGCGAATTTTGGGCGTAACCGGCCGCAGGCGAACCTAGCCGCGGCTCCCGACGTTCCCCCCGTTCATCGGGTATTGATGGCGAGGTACCCGCGTATGGAGGAAGTCGAGGACGAGGATCTGTTGCCCCCGAGCGTGCACATGACGGTGCAGGCGGCTATGGATCACATCCTTGAGGGACCCATCGCACCAGCTGTCGTGCCAGCATTTGAGGCAGCACCGAAGAAGGCCAAGCTTCCGCGCGCGACAGTGGAGGAAGTCGAGGATGAGGACGCCCTACTCTCGAGGGCTCGCGCTACAGCGTCGCCTACGATGGCCAGCGGAGGTCACATCCTCGAGGGACCTGTTTCCCCGACTGCCTACATCAGCCGCACATTTGAGAACATGTCGCCGAAAACAACAGTCACCTTCGTCGACTCTGGTGCTAGCGACCACTTCTTCCGCAACCGCTCCGACTTCCGCACGTACGAAGCTATTGCCGTCCGCACTGGTAAATCTGCCTTGGCGTCCGAAGGGTGATTTTGCTATCGTCGGAAAGGGCAGTGTCACCAAGGAGTTCGACGTCGACGGGAAGGAAGGTGCACATTACCTTCTTGAATGCCCTTCACGCACCCTCCCTCGCCGCGAACCTCGTCTCCGTCAGCCAACTCGATAAATCGGGTTATTACTCGACGTTCGGCGGTGGAGGAGTGACCATCCACGAAGGAAATGCGGCGAGACACTTCTACGTGGTCGCGGATCAGCTGGGATGTACGTGCTTGAGAGCAATACCACTCACGCGAACTTGTCTACCGCGAACCCGGCCACACTCGAGAACTGGCACCGCCGTATGGCGCACGCATCCCCTGCGGTCATCGAGGAGATGAGAGGTGTAGCTGTACCTTTATTGCAATGTACCCAGCCGTGGCAGAGGGGTACATTGCATTAAAGGCATGGCTGGGTCAGCCAGCTGAGATGTGCCCATAATGCAATGTACCTTTTGATCCACCCCATTTGGGTTGCAGCCGAAATCTCTTTATTTTGGCTGGTCCCGGGTCATTTTCCTGTTCCAGATGACCGTATCCCGGCATGAAACAGTATTTTTCCCGGCTTCTTTCAAATATTCCCTATGCGCACTATTTTGACCCTCCCCCCATCAGCATCCTCATCATGCATCAGTCCTGTGACATGTGTGACATCCGTACCACCGCCGCCGCCGCTCGCTGCTGCTGCCCACTCACTGTGGGTGGCGGCCGCAGCGGCGATGATCAAGCACTCAAGCCTCAAATCCTTCTATTCTGTTGTTTACTTGCCACATTTCTGCTGCGCGCCACCCCGCTTCTCTATCTTCAATGCATATCCGGTTAGTTTTCTCGTTGTTTTTATTCCTGGATTTTTTGCTCATTTGAGATTTAGAATTATCTATGCCTAGAAAACCCTCCATCTCGGTTTCCCAATAGTTGCTCCTCTCGATCGTGCCTGCTTCTCGGGACCACCGCGTGCTCGGCTGTACCCAATTCACACATACCGGCCCCTGCCGTATTTTTTATACCCATATCCCGGAACGTATACCTGTAACCCGCACTCACACGCCCCCGCACGTTCATTAAACGTCTTGCTGCACGCTGTGATCCTCGTAAATGCGCACCCACCTTCTCTGTTGCGCAGAGCTCCAGCATTCACTGTGCATGTCCCCGCGCTCACTGCACACGCTTTGTTCTTCCCCCACGTTCTTTGTGTCCGCACCCTCGCGCTACGCACGCCTTTCCACCGCGTCACCACGTCCGAACCCTCGCACTCACTGCACGCCTCCTCGCTGGCCACCCCTTTGGGCTCACTGCACCCGTTGGCCCACGCGCACGCGCACGCTGCACCTGCACGCCTGCACGCTGCATGCGTGCTCGCTGCACTACCCCCGCACTTTCACCGCCCCTGCGCTCACCCGCTGCTCGTGCTCTTGTACAGCCCTCGCACCCATGCGCAAGGCGTCTCACTCCGCATTTCTCATGCAGTAATTCATGCTTGCGCCTGTGCCAATGCGCACCGCCTGCATCTCACTCCTCCCCGCCGTGCACTTTCCGTCCTGGCTGCTCGCCCCGTGTCTCCACCCCTCCTGTTTGCCTGCTCTGACCTCGCCGCTGCACATTGTTTCGATGCTAGCGCGTGCTTGCTGCCCCACCTCCGCGCTCTCACCGCCCCCACGCTCTCACCGCCCCCGCATTCTCACCCACCGCTTGTGCGTCCGTGCGGGTCTCGCCCACCCGTGCGCAAGGCATCTCACCCCTCGACATTCTCATGCAGTAAACCATGCTTACGCCTGGGTGCCGATGCACGCTGCCTGCATCTCGTTCCTCCCCGCCGCGCCCTTTCCGTCCTGGTCACTCGCCCGTGTCTCCGCCGCTCCCGCTTGCCTGCTCTGACCCCCGCCGATAATACCTCCTGCCGCTACACGTCGTTTTGACACTACACGCAGGACGATGGCCAGTTGTTCGCACGCGTCTCCGCCCTCCCGCTTGCATGCCGTCCGCCATCGGATTGCACATCTCTCTTTTGCCTTTTGCATCTTCGCATGTCCATACCATCCCCCTCATGCTCGCCGCACCTCCCAACTTCTTTTTGCACATGCCATTTCACTCCGCACATCTTCCTGCAACCCGCCATCACATCCTGCGTGCCTCGTGTTGGTCTCTGCACCTGTATGTTGTGTTTACCCCGTATGGCTCCACCCCTCTGCACCCATATCAGCCGCTCGCCAACCGCGCGCTCGCTCTGTATGTGGACACGCCGCCTGCTTCCTGCTCCAACGCCTTGCGTATGTGCGGGTGAGTACACAGGGGCGCCGCCTTTGGGTGGCTCATCAATTCTGGATTTCGAGGATATGTTGGGATGCGCGAGGAATGTATCCTCATTCGTGTACTTTAATCTGTAACTTTGATGAATTGGATGGATGTTTTCAATGCCTTTGAGGGTGACACAAATGCAGTAAAGATACAGACTCACTACCTTGAGTACTTTCCTCCATTACAAACTCCTGGTACATGAATGGAGCCAACTTCAAGAGGCCGGCGTCAAATTTTCGAGAACAGGCGCTCAAATGATGGGTGGATCTTATTGGTGCGGCGTCCTGGACCGTGCTCGGAATCTCCCGAGCAGGTTCAAATTCTCAGTTTCTCGACTCTGGAGTCCAATCCAGAGTTCATTTGAGATCCGGGCTGTATCAGGGGCCCTCGAATAACACTTCTAGACTTGAATCTGCAAAGAACACAGAAGTGATGTGGTTGACCTAAAAATCCATGAAAGGTAGCGACATACCACCCACGGATATGGGAGAAATCGGTTGTACATGAAGCTTCATGTTCTATATTCCGAAGTATTTGCCGTTTAACATTCAAAAGATATATCTGAACACTTCACAGTCGCTCAAATTGCTTCATCGCGTCCCTATTTTTGTGAATAATACATTTCTTGCCAGCGAACCTAACCGGTGAGTGCGCAACCCTGTTACTTTAATACAATGCTGGACTCAGTCAGTCTCCTTTCACCCCAAATACAGTGTGGTCAAGTAAATACATACTGTATGCTTGGTTGGGAATTTTTCAGGGCTCTCGGCTCAATGTACATGGGATCCATTGACGAAAACTGAATATTCAGGTTCAATTACAAAGCATTCTGGAATATTTCCGATTCAAGCTTTCCATGTGCAAAAAGTTTACATTTGACATACTACAGATACCACACACTTCCAATATCCGAGTTTTCAAAAACATACACCACCAATGGGTGACCAGCGGCCATTCACACTTGGAACCAACTTGGAACGACATTTGAGTGAAATCTCCATCAATAAAAATGAGAAACGTATACCGATTTGGCACAAGCATAGAACTATGTATTTAAGTCAGTTTTGGAAACGTTGGAAGCTCACGGACATACCAGCGGGTTTGCAATTCGCAACTTCGGTGAGTTCGCAACCAGCTTGAGTGTAAGCGAACCGTCAATCAGTGGCTGTACGCGTCATTGATTCCTCTTCCCACCACTCCTTCTCTGCTACATCCGACGATTCACCGCCACGTTCGCCCAACAGGAACATAACAAAATTTATAAACGATCCTATAGCTATCTTGAGCCCACGTACCCGCTTTTTCTGTGTTTGCGTGGGATAGAATGCCTCGCTGGACATATTTTTACTGCCGCTGCATTTTCACCTTGCATCCACCTCGCGCTCTGCCCAATCTCGCCGAGACTCATCCACATCTCCTGGAGGTCTCTGATGATTCTCTATATCTTGCTTTTCTGACTCCCTGCAAGTTATGAAGCTCGAAGAATTTGCACCACACTCAGGTCTTTTGCACGCCGTCATCCCATGCAAAAATATTTGCTTTCGATGCCTTCTGGTGAGTCCAAAAGACTACTACGATTTTCGAAACACCTACCATACGATTTGGCTGTCATTTTTGCAGCACACTGTCACTTTTCCATGCCACGTCGCCCGCTCGAGCACCATGGGGAAAGGTACAATATGCATTTATTTGTTTGTTTCGCATGTACCAAACATAGCTACAGACACTCGCCCTACACCTCAAATCATATGTTATCGATACGCCGTGAGTGAACACCACGTGTGAACACCGCCATGCGAACTCCACCACCCACCCTTTCGTTACCTCCAGGCGACGACCTTCCTCAGAACTCGCATTCGTGGTCCGAGTTCGGTGCTGCGCAGCTCACTCTAGCCCACTTCGCTGCGAGATGTGCAGGTACTCCACAGCCCGCTGAGGCTGAGTGCGCACTTTACCACACCCACCCCACCCTGTCCTGAGCGCAGTTCTACGGTTGCACCTGCTGCCGACCTGCGCATCGGTGTATGCAATGAGCGGCTGGGGATATGTACTACATGCGACATCTCTGCGCTGAGAGCTGGTGTGCCCGAGCCGCCATTACTGCGGCGTGTTGAAGCAGTGTTGTTGCCGCTGATACACTAGCGCCGCCTCCCTCACGAGCGAGACCCTTGTGCTCTCTTGTTGTTGTAGTGGGTGGCTGCCCGATGTGCGCGTGGAGGCAATAGCACGGGCATTTCCCCCACAGATGTGATTGATTTTTTTTTACCCCCCGTGGACATTGCTGGTAGTGTGCTCGCAACAGGCGCACCGGTGTCATGGAATTTCTCTTGCCTGCTGACGCCGCTGCTGGGGGCGCGCGCAGTACTGGATCCGACAGGGCAGAGATTTTCCCCGTGTGGATGCAGCTGCTCACGGCATTCGTGCTGGTGCAGCATGTTTCCTGTGCGGATGTGGCTGCTAGCGGTGTGCATGCTGGTGCGGCATTTCCCGTGCAGAGTCCAGACGCTTGCAGTGCACGCAGCGCACGATTCAACTGGCCATGCTGGTGGGCGGGGATTTTTTGCGTGCAGATGCAGCTACTGCCAGTGCACGTGCACAGCAATGGCCCGGTGTGAGAGATTACGCAGGTAGATATCGGCTGGGGTGTCACGGGGGAGGGTGCAGTGGTGGCAGTGGCGCGCATATGCCCAGCGCTCAACGGTGGCGGGTCCGGCTGCTCCCATTAAATGGCTTGTAATTTAAACATCTGTCAATATACACCCATTTTCGGTTTTTCCCCATTTTCCGCTGCCACGGACTCGGCAATCATTAAATACTAGGTATACTGCAAAAACAGAGGGGGAATATCATTCAATACAGGCTGGGAACAATTTCCGGCGTGGTGCAACCCAAATGGGGTGTATCAGGTACATTGCATTATGGGCACACACTTGCCGAGCTGCCCAGGTGTGGCCATAATGCAATGTTCCCCCCTTCCACAGCTGGGTACAATGCATTATGGCTACAACGATTGGTGGAGATGAGGACCAAGAAATTGGTCGACGGCCTTGATATCACTGACCATAATCTCAACGGCAAATGTCTGAGCTGTCGAGCGGGCCGTCAGCATACACGTCCGTACGACAGGCACACCGAAGCGGACGTACCTCCCCTACACCTCGTTGCATACGACCTGTGGGGACCGTCGCGCGTCGCGTCCACCGGCGGGAACACCTATATGATGGTTATCGTCGATAGTGGAACGTCGCACAAGCACACGGCGTACCTTCGTGACAAGAGCGACGCATCCACAATTCCCGCCTTTGACGAGTACCGTGTCATGGCCGAGAAAACAGACCGGGCGCGCCGTTAAGAATGTTCGCACTGACAATGCATTCAATTCGGCGGAGTGGAAGGAGTACTTTAGAACTCACGGTATTATCCACGAGACGACCGCACCGTATTCGTCTGCCGAGAACGGCCTCGCCAAGCGCGCTATTCGCACCATCACGGAGGACATTCGTACCCTCCTCGACGAGTCGGGCCTTCCGCACAGTTACTGGGCAGCAGCTGGGGCCTTCTCGACCTATACGCGTAACCGCATGCCTTCGCGCCGTCACCCGGGGAAGATTCCGCAAGAAGCATTTGATGGTGCGCGAGTGGATGTGTCGCATTTGCGCATCTTCGGGAGCAAGTGCGGGGCGAAGGTGAACATTGTGAATGGGCAGAGAGTGGACGGAGGGAGCAAGCTGGGAAGTCGCACGATTCCGGCCACGTTCATTGGCTACGGCACGGGCGCAGGTAATTATATCCTGATTGATGAGCACGGGAAGCAGTTTGAGTCCCGCAACGTCAAGTTTGACGAGGGCAAGGCTCACCGCACATCGGATGTGGGGGAGAACGGTCCCGACATCGATGAAGCACCTGTGGACCCGGTTCCATCCAATAGTGCTCAGAGCAACGCTCCAGAGGCTCCAGGTGATAAGTTTGATGTCGAGCCGTCTTCCGCTGCAAACTCACGCCCTAACTCCCCGGCTCCCGATCCGGCTCCTGCTCCTGCTCCTGCACCCGCACCAACCCTTCGCCGCTCTACTCGCACCCCCATCACGACCGACCGCGCTGCTGAGAGCCGTGAATCCGCCGCGCGCGAAGAGTCTGCTCATGCCAACAAGGACGATTGGGCTACCAACAGCGCAAAGCCTCGGGCTAACGCTGCCTGGGACCCGATCGCCAGCCTGAATGCGCAGCTCGACGACCACATCGCCGCAACCCTGATGTCCGCCAACCCCGACCGCCTCTACGTACCAAAGACCTACAGGGAGGCGATGAAACTTGACGCCGAGCGCTGGACCACTGCTATGGACGTTGAGATGGCCCTCCACGAAAAGAAGGGTACATGGGAGCTGCAGCAGCCTCCGCCCGGCGCGAACGTTATGGCGTCGAAGTGGGTCTACGACGTCAAGAAGGACGGCGCGGGCAGCTGGCTCCGCGACAAGGCTCGCCTCGTTGGTAAAGGTTTTACACAGGTCCACGGTATCGACTACGAGGAAACCTGGGCTGCCGTCGCTCGCCTCGAGTCCATCCGCATGACCGCCGCTATCGCTGCTAAGCAGAATCTTCATCTCTGGCAGATTGACTTCGAGGCGGCTTACCTGAACAGCGAGACGAAGGAGGAGATATACATGGAGCAGCCGCGGGGGTACGAGGTGGCGGGGAAGGAAGACTTAGCGTGCAGGTTGAAGAAAACCATCTACGGGACGATGCAGGGCGGGGCGCGACTGGGCTGAGACGCTTGCCACGACGTACAACGAGCTTGGGTATGTCTCCTCGAGAGCAGATCCCTGCGTGCGCGTTAAAGCCTCGGACGATGGCGAGTACACCCTCACCGACACGTACACTGACGATGTCTGGGGTGCATCCTCTTCCCTCGAGGAGGGGGAGCGGCGCAAGGCAGAGTTAGCACAGAAGTGGGACATCAAGGACGTGGGCAACACTCACCGCTTGCTCGGGATGCGCGTCGACCAGGATTTGGAGGCTGGCACCGTCACCCTTTCCCAGCGCGCGTACTTTGAGAAAGTGTTAACCGACCACGACCTCCAGAACGTCCGCCTTCGTTCTACCCCTCTCCCTGTCGGCAATACCCTCGACTCGACGATGTCCCCAACAACGCCTGAAGAACGTGCGCAGATGGTGGGCAAGCCCTACCGCCCACTCTTGGGGTCCGTGATGTGGGGTCAGCTCGCTACGCGGCCTGATCTCTCGCAGGCCGTCAGCATCCTCTCCCACTTCCAAACCAACCCCGGCATCGAGCATTGGCGCGCTCTACTCCACGTACTCGGCTACATCCGCAACACGCTCGACCTCGCCCTCGTGTACTCGCGCGACTTTCCCCTCACCCCTGTTGGCTATGTCGACGCTGATTACGCGGGCTGCCAAGATACGCGGCGCTCGACATCTGGCCAAGTATTTGTGATGGCCGGCGCCCCCGTGTGCTGGGCCTCCAAACGCCAGGCGACCGTCGCACTCTCCACCGTCGAGGCCGAGTACATCTCGCTTACCCGGGCCGCGCAGCAGGCAAAGTGGATACACGCATGGATGACGGAGGTTGGAATGGAACAGGAACTCCCGGGCATCTTGCATTGCGATAACCGCGGCGCTGTCGACTTGACGAAGACCACGAAATCCCACAGCAAAGTCAAGCACATCGACATTCGCCACCATTACATCCGGGAGCTCGTCCAGAAGGGGGAGCTCAAAGTCGACTTCATCCGCGGCAACGAGAACCCTGCCGACCTCTTCACCAAGCCCCTCCCTCGCCTCGCTCACGAAGGCTACCTTGCCCAGCTCAACATTACTCCCGTCGCCGTGTAGTCGCCGGGTCTGGGGGAGTGTTGTAGGAGACCCGGCGGCTCGCTCCTACTCGCTCCGAGTATACCCTGATTGTTCCGGTTTCCGTTTAGTATATCTTAGTTACCGCCCCTATCGCGCACCTCAGTCGTTTACACCCATCGTGTCCCGACTGAGGTGAGCTTTATATATTCTCCATACTCATATATAACTTACTTATTATTCCTCGTAGTTCTTACGACCTTGTTCTTACATTAGGTACAGTGCCGACTCAATTCAGTCATTTACACCCATCGTGTCCCGACTGAGTTCTTACGACCTTGTTCTTACATTAGTGCCCTGTGGTCGGAGGAATCCGACGGATTTGTTGGACAGATGGAGCGAAAATCCTGTACCTACAGAGTCCGTTAAAAGGCCAGGCTCCAAATTTTTGGGTCGGAATATACCGAGAGACGCGACACCAAAGATGGCAGGTATCCAGTGCCCTGTGGTCGGAGGAATCCGACGGATTTTGTTGGACAGATGGAGCGAAAAATCCTGTACCCGAATACACAATTACCTTTGTTTATTATTCTACCTGGGTCGACAGTCCAGTAACATGATTGAAATTCGAGCAATCGCGGAAAGAGAGGTAAGATCAAGACACGCACGGACCATGTTGATGGGCAACTCACCGCCACTCTTGACATGGCTGTGCTCTGATGGTGCACGTGGTAGCGGGCTCTGCCGCTCGTCGGCCTTTGGACCCGAGTTCTCACCAAGGTCTGGCTGAGTCCCGTCCTCGGTGTCTAGTTCGGAATCACCATCGTTTTCAGTATTCTCCGGTGGATTCACGGAAGTTTTTGCGGGATAACACTCCGGACTTGGGTCTTCCCTGTGTATTCGGGGGAAAAGTCCGTTAAAAGGCCAGGCTCCAGATTTTTGGGTTAGAATATACCGAGACGCGACACTCAAGATGGCAGGTATCCAGCACCTTGTGGTCGGAGGAATCCGACGGATTTGCCGGACAGATGGAGCGAAAGCTGGGGTGGTTCTGCAGGTAGGACCCTGTACCAGAAGAGTCCGTTCAAGGGATAGTCTCCAAAGTTCCGGGAGCTGAAGGGAAGTCTTGGGGAACCAACTTTTCCCTCTTTGTCTGCGGAGTGCCTGAAGCACCACGAAGTCTCGAAGACAAAAGAGGAGAAATTGCGGATGCTAGAAGGCAATTAAAGCTTTGGCGATTGGTCCCGGCAAAAAGTGGACAGATATTCGAATTTAGCGAGAGCGCAGCCGTCCATGGTGGTCGGCAGCAAGAAGCATGGCGTGTGACATTCTGATGTGACACCATGGAATTTGCCGGCCGAGATATTGGACTTGCACATCGCGCTTTGCAGCTTTTAGAATGGGCCAAGGTTGAAGATGACTCTAAGGACCATTCGCATAAGGATCCCTTGTCGTCCTCACTCTGAGTGTTACATTGGATTCAGAGACTCGATGTGGTACAATCAGAGACAGCGTCGTGGTACAATTCGATAGTAAGTAGAGCATTTCTTGGCTATTCGATGGAAACGACAGGAATTTAGATCTTACTGCCTCGCCTTCTTCTTGCCCTTCCCTTTCACAGGAGTCTCCTCCGGAACATCGTCCACCTCGTCATCGTCGGGCGCTGAAGACAGGCTGAGAGTAGCTGCAGGGCGTTTCGATTAGTGTTTTTCTGGCCTTGGCTTGGCCTGAAAGCCATGGCTTTGGCTTTCTAAAATCCGAGGCCAGGCCAAAGCCAAAGCCGGGGCTTTCGCTGGCTTTGGCCTCAAAGCCAAAAAGCCATGGCTTTTGGCGGGGGATTTGCGTACTTTTTGGCTTTGGCCTGACAAAATCTCAGGCCAAGCCAACAATTATCCCTTGGCTTGGCTTTGGCTTTGGTACCAAAGCCAAAAAGCCGTGGCTTTTTGGCCTGAGGCCAAAGCCAGAGAAACACTAGTTTCGATTTGTTGGAGCTCAAACAAAACATCAGCCTCGTGAAGTATTGGAAGTTAATTGACCCACCGAGTATCGTAAGTAGGAGTCGCCGATGAAGGACCCGCCACAGGCGGCGTGAGGGAGGTGATGGGACTGGAAAGGAATGTCAGAGAGGCATATCTAAGGGCAAGTGAAAATCTGACCGCAACTCCATGGCCGACAGGGAAATCCCGCCCGACAGTTCGGCAGTTTGACGCGGTCGATGAGTGGGCAGCAGAACTTGGGGTAGCCGTAGATCCAATAACCCCATACTTGCGTCGTCTGGCAGGAGTCGTAGGGGCAGCAGATAAGTCAGTCAATGTATCAGTGGCCGGCTGAGTAATAGAATGTGCCCCAAGGCTCAGAGCGACATGGTCGAGAGCAATCTGCAGCAGAGCAGAGTCGGAAAAGCCGTTGCAGGTCCCGAGAAACTGAGTGCAACTCTGAGAGCGCGGAAGCGGTACGTTGGCCCAGCGCTTCGTCGCCGGGTATATACAGCTGTAAAGGGAATTTGGTGAATAGAGGGTTGAGAAGACAGACAGCGAATGGTGCACCTGACCGCCGAACTCTTGAATGTACCGCTCACATATTCGGTGAGGGACAGCGTAAACGACTTGCTTCCGTCGTTGTGAGACTGGGGCGTGTGAATCGCAGGAACATGTCCAACGCCATACACAAAAACTGGACAGGCGGGAATTCGTTCCTGAGTGGAAGGAATGAGTACAATCACCAATGCAAGGTCAAAGCGCACCTCGTACTGATCGTCATTGGGATCTCCGGGAAAGGCAGCGAGGTACAGAGCGTCCATTTCGACGGGTTTACCGGTGGGAGCGGAAACTTTTGCAACCACGAAAGCGATAGTGTTGTCGGAAGAGGAGCATCGCCAGACGCGGAATATACACGGAGCGTGGCCGAGGGGTTGGGAACGTCGTCGGAGTTCGATTTCAGAGAGGTAATGTAGTAGTTATGATGAATAGGAAAGGTCGCGCCTGCCGGATATGTGGCGACCCATTTGCCCTGGCGAGAGCAAAAAAACCGAAAGCGCTGAAGCTAGACATGATGAGGGGCAAAAGGACGCATTCAGATGGTGCAGCTACTGTAAATATGTTTCAAGGACTGCCGCGGCGAAGTCGAGAGAGGAGCAATTCAATGCGCCAAAACAAACAGAGGTTAAAGCGTTGCTTGAATAGTGGACCCAAGAAAACTGGATCCGTAGGTCACCTGGCATTTAGATATTGAGATGAGATCCGACGGAACAGCACTCTAGAACGTTGCGGAATTAAAAGGGGCATGGCGGTAGTCGGTGAATATTTGAGTTCGGCAAGTGAATTCGGCAAGCAGATGCGGTAAAACCAAACAGGTACATGGTGCCCGGGAATTAGCGGGCTTTGTGGCGTGGGTGTGCGAAAGAAAACATGAACACACTGATACGAAGGATCTGCTTAATACATGAGGTATACTGATGACTGGTCTTGTAGCCGTCCAAGTTCTGACATCTTGAAAGCAGGGTGGACTGATGATAAATCACCCATAATAGTATTCAAAATTACGAACATAACCGACAGAGTTAAACTACCGAACTTATGGCAACCCTGTCGAACGAGGGATTAGGATCTGTAAAACGGTACAGAGGACGCACATACTTGGAAGGGCCGATCAATTTAGCCTTAGGGCACGATACAACCGGCTGCATCGCTGCACTTGTATGCAGTCATAATGTCATTGAATCCCTGGCTTTGAAGGTTGCTGTATCCAGGAGCAATTGCGACAATCCAATTTCCACCACAGCCGCCGTCCCTGACGAGTCCATCAGTTAGTCCCTTATTTGATGTATCTGTCGCCCGGGATTCACTTAAACAGACTGCAGACTGCGCCATTGGGAACTTGAACGGAACTGACTACGTCATTCCATCCGGTAGGCACGTTGAAGCAGATTCCGTTGTTATATAGAACCTCGGTACAGGTGCCAAAGATGAGATCCTTACAGATGGTGAAGGATCCATCAGCTGCAGCTTGCTACAGAGGGTGCGTCAGCGAAGGCTAAATCCTGGTAAATATATTTCATTCACCTCGATAGCAGTGGCATTACTAGCGATTTTACCGAAAACGGCACCGCTGACACGTTGAGCAGCAAGAGAGAGAGCGATGAGGGGGATGAGGTGGCTAGGGCTTAACATGTTTATAACACTGAGGTTCGTGAAAAAGTTTAAATTCTGCAGCCCGTTTATATGCTCTCGACAAAAGCCCTGATCCGTTGTCCGGCCCATTGTTCACGGAAGTTTGGTCATCGGAACCACTGGGTTCAGTGCCGATAACTTTGGCATCGGAACGCCGAGCTCTGCAAGTGAATTGAACCGATGCCACAGGCCAGGGCAGGGTTCCAAAGAAGCGTTGTGCCGCGATACCACTTGACAGTTCGACAAGTGGTATCGCGCCACAACGCTTCTTTGGAAGGGGCGACAGATACATCAAATAAGGGACTAACTGATGGACTCGTCAGGGACGGCCGCTGTGGTGGAAATTGGATTGTCGCAATTTACTCCTGGATACAGCAACCTTCAAAGCCAGGGATTCAATGACGTTATTACTGCATACAAGTGCGGCGATGCAGCCGGTTGTATCGTGCCCTAAGGCTAAATTGATCAGCCCTTCCAAATATGTGTGTCCTCTGTACCGTTTTACAGATCCTAATACCTCGTTCGACAGGGCGATTACCATAAGTTCGGTAGTTTAACTCTGTCGGTTAGGGTGATTTATCATCAGTCCACAGTGGCACACTTGCTGCGAATAAATAAGCTAACTTTAGGGCAAGTCTCGTCAAGTCAATCCGAGCCAAATCCGAGCGCGGAGCTGGCGGACTTTACAGCCACTAACAGTACCGAAGGCGCGGATCAAAATTTTCTGATTTTGCATGTTTTCAATCCTTGGCCCATATCTCACTCAGTTCTCCATGTATCAACACAAATTATATATAAATCTGCTCTACTAATTCATCCACAATTACTGATAGAAAAACATTGATCAAATTCCTTGGATTTGGATATCGGCATCTGGGCGTGCTCGGAGAGGTCATTCGAGGATCACTCATCCCTCTAGAGTCTGGGAAGGGGGGACTGCGATGAAATTCGGAATTAGTGATAGAGGGAATAAGTGATTGTGTCAGTCTGTGTTGTGTGAATTCAGTTTCAAGGACTCTGCATATTGGAATCTTGAATGGACTATATCTCAATGTGTTCTAGACCAAGTGGAACTTATTCCCTCTATCAGTAATTCCGTATTACATCCCTGCACCCCCAGCCAAAATCTCGGTCCAGATGGTCAAAATCTGGATGAGTGATACTCGAATGACCACCCCCAATCACCCCCAAACACCAATATCCAAGTACGAGAAATTTCGTCAATTGTTTTATATCAGTAATTGCACATGAATTGGTAGAGCAGATTCATCCATATTTTGTGTGGATACATACAGAACTGAGTGAGACATGGGCGAAAGATTGAAAACATCCAAAATCAGAAAATTTTGATCCGCGCCTTCGGTACTGTTAGTGGCTGTAAAGGCTTCGGACAGACAGTGCTGAATTTTAAATCAGGGCGCTGGGCGCTAGGCCGAGATCGGGGCGCCAATTCGAACGCGCTAATCAGGCGGAGTCTGAAGCGGGCATGAAAGGAAAAAGAAGCAGCGTGAAGGAGTCGGCAGGTCCCTGTAGTTGGCCGTCGGCGTGGATGTGTTGTCAGATGACAGATGTAAGAAGATCGGCATGAGGCCGAGGAGCGGAGATGGCGGGGTTTAAATGGCTTCAGACGGACAGAGAAGCATAATAGAGAGGTTGCGCAAAAGCCGCACGAGCCGCATGCGGCTTTTGTGCATTGCGCAAAGCCGCACCAAAGAAAAAAGATTCTGAGGTGTCCCAAGGAACTTTTTCAATGAAAAAACTACCTGAGTTGAGGGAGAGGCACCGGTAGGTGAATGAACTTTATCGGCACTTTATCTGCCGCGTGCAAGCCGCGAAAAGTGTGAGAAATGTGAGTGGGGCTTGAGTATGCAAGCATGATGCGTCGGCAAAACGGCTTCCCACGCTTCCGCATCCAATCCATGCGACTTTCGGTAGTTGCATCATAAGTAAGAGGGACGTTGGTTAATATTGAGCCGAAAAAACAACTGAGAACACCCAGGAAACTCTACGGCTTTGCGCAATGCACAAAAGCCGCATGCGGCTTGTGCGGCTTTTGCGCAACCTCTCTAATCTTATAAAGAGAGTGAAGTGAAGGGTGATAGATGAATACAAGACGTGCCTTCGCTTCGCTCCGGCGCAAGCGCAAGGTACCGAGTACTTGGGAATTTACCGCAAAGCAAAAGGGTAGTAACCTCAAATCTATTTTTCTGCATGGGAAACTGCTCCCAGTCTACGGTACGCTTTACACTTCTGTAGCAGATTGAAAACCACAACATATTCACGGAGTGTTCCACTATCCCGGTAGGCGTGCCTTGAATGAAACTCCACAGTTGTAGATTCACGACCAAGAGGAACTTGAAGATAATAGAGTCGTTCAATCTCATGTGAAGACAGATACTTCATTAGCTCAACTTAAGTTATGAGGTGAAATTACCAGCAGGACATCTTAAGCTCTTATAGGACTTAAGTGACAGGGGACTTAAGTGGTCAGTGGGACTCGAGCGGTGGGAATTTCATACTTTAGTCACGAACTCAAGTGGGCGATGGGACTTGAGTTGCACGAGTGACAGGGGACTTAAGTGGTCGGTGGGACTCGAGTGGTGGGAATTTCATACTTTAGTCACGAACTCAAGTGGGCGATGGGACTTGAGTTGCACGAGTGACAGGGGACTTGATTGGTCAGTGGGACTCGAGTGGTCGGTGGGACTTAAGTGACCGGCCAGGACTTAAGTGGTTGGGGAGTATGGGGAGCCATATAGATGTGGGGCATACAGGAGTGGCGCGCTTGTACGTGGAACTTAAATTCACGAGCAACTTAAGTTGAGCGCAGAAGGCACTTAAGTAGGCCTGCCGGTATTTTCACCCGGGAACTTAAGTTGAGCTAATCCTATTTCACCTCGATGTCGCCCGTGTTGTCCACACTCATTGCTTCTGGAACCAGGTTAGAGTCACCTTCCACGGTTTCTTTCCAATCAACACCACATGGTATGCCTTCGGGGATCGCGTCCAAACTATCCTGCGAAATTTCAAGACACATAATCTTTGTGGTTGAGTTTTGATCATTCCAGTAGCATTGCCGATGTCCGGTTCGGTCCGGTCTTTTGCTAAAATTTCCGAACCCCGAACCTACACATTTGCCGCTCTGTTTTGTACCACAAAACAGATTGCTGTGTCCAGGCATAGCCACCGCTCGCTGGATATATGCCTCGCTCATTTGGGCTGAGGATACTCCCCCCTAGACATCCGCATTTACTGTGTTCCGACCCTCAGATGGGTAACGCTGCAATTCAATAATTTCCGTTTATAGAAGCTTCCTCCGAGTTCGGGGGTCTGCCGCTTTGGGCAGATATATGTCGAACAAAGCCTGTCCCAAGAAATCAGTTCAAAGGCATTGACTGAGGCCGTACTGACCGGAACATTCCCGACACGTAATTTTTCGAAGTTTTCATTTTCACTAGGCCAAATATTTTCGTTTCCGTTTTTCGCTGCCGTTCAGATCTCGGATGCAATATTTCGGGATGACCGCTATGGAGCCAAACTGTCGGTGTACTCTGTGAGCCAATCAACTATTTGAGCGAAGCAATCAGCATCCGCGACTCCCATACACATCTCGGCAGCAGATATCGCTGTGCCTATCAAACGCGAATTTGCCCAGTGGCCGCTCAAATAAGCATCCACAACTCACACACGCATCTCGGGAATAGATATCGCTGTGCGTGTCAGACGCGAATTTACCCAGTGGCCGCTCGTGAATGCACATATATTCCACAGGGCAAAGTGGACCGATCTACAGCAACTCATGAGTCAAGATTCCAGTGCAGAACTGATGTGTAGTATCCGTGTCAGAGTCAGCGCCAATAGTCTGTGAACAAGGAGAGAAAGTATCTCATAGAGAAGCTCCTGCAACTATCTTTGTTAGTGTGAGACTTTGGATTTGAATTGCGGAAGACCACCTACTGCATTGAGTCCCGGGTGCAATTTGTTCATTTTCTGCGGGGTTTATGAGCGCACGTCTTGGAAATGGATCAAAAAGCAAAAAGGGAACATTCGAATCGTTCACATGGTTGCTTTCTGATCCAAGTACCACCACTGGGGGATCAGTTTCCGCCATCGTCAGAGAGATGCGCTCCCGATCCAATCCACGTCGTAATGTTCCCGGACTTCATCGAGCAAGGTTTAGGGTGGTTGTCGGAATGTGATTCAAGCCGTCCTTCTCCTGGTTTCTCAGAAACAGACAGTCTATATGAAAACTCTGAATCGTACCTTGCTCGATAGACTCTTAGTGCATCCGCTCCTGTCACACCTCTACGCCTCGCGAAGATCTTCTCCCGGTCAAAACTTCCACGGAGCACAGGATTCCGGCCCGATTTAAACCGCTTCCCCGATGGGAGCGGTACATACTGTCAAGAAGCCGCCAAATCACAGTACAGACTGGTACCCGCTTGAATAGTCTCCTGCACTACACATATAGCTAGTTCATTTGGGTACCCAAATTAGCCACACATATAGCCAGCTACTGGTGGCTATGCCAGGACACAGCCGTGCATTTTGTACCACAAAAACGGAGCGGCAGATTTATAGGTCTGCGGTTAATACTGCAGATCCTCACGGGCATCCATGCAAGCCGGAGGTAACAAGGAACCTCTGCAGAATGCTTGAAGCTCCTCGTAATTATGAATAGCAAATGCACTCCAACGTGTCTCCAGGTCTGTCTTTAAAACGGCGGATCTTCAGTACTATCAAAGATGGAGGTATGGAGTGTTCTAGATCTGCGCATAGTTGTGATTGGCCGGTACTACGGTGCCGATTTGCAGGGCGCCGATTTTTGCAAGTGAGTTCTTGTTCAAGAAAGAGAAAAATCACTGATACAAAGCCGACTCTGAAACTTGAATGTCTTTATTATCCTCACAGATATACAAAATCTTTTCAATGAACCAACTAGAGCATCCTCTGACTCAGAGAACAGGTCGGTTATCTCGGCGACAGCACACCCATGTATTTGTCCAGTATCGTGGAAATTTGATCGGGAAGAGGATTCAGACTGCAGAATATAAATCTGGTTGCCTGCGGTGTGATAAAAGTGAGTCTTTCTCTTGGGGGAAAGGTGTGGCTACAGTAAATTAGGTTAATAAATTTGGTCCTACCATCAAGGACTCCGAGTTACCTGTTGAATGGTACAGTTCCATTTCATGGTCATTGTCTTCTTCTTCCAGCAGTCCGCGCTGTTTCAATAACAGCTCTATGCGCGCTAAAGAGAGTTGTGTCTGTGCCGTGTTGGTGTGAACATCACGCCTTAGGGACTCGAGGGCCGAGTTGTGCCTGTGCCATGTGTGCCATGTTGGTGTAAACATCACGCCTTAGGGACTCGAGGAATGTGCTCCGTTGGGCATTGACGTTCTTCCCGGGCGAGATGAGACTGTCCGTGCTCATATCCCATTCTGAATCAGAGTCATTGGTCAAGTTCTCGATATTTAGATGGATACCTGACTCACCTTCCATTATCGCAGTTTTGTCATCGGACTCGCTGATGCTGTAAGACTCTGATTGTGAATTACCATGGTTCCGACCATGACGACCTTTGGAAGAAAAGTCACCCACACAGTTAGATAAAACGATGTGAATGAAACTTACCCTCGTGTAATGTGGCAAGTACACCGGCGACCAGGGAGAACACAGTCCACAGCGTGGAGAGCATCGCAAAAGTCGAGACAAAGACGCTCGTGATGGCAGCGCCCAGGGGCTTCAGACGCGGGACAGTGCGGAGGTAGTTTATGACTGGGACATTTTCGCTATCGTTGAAAAACTGTACTGTGTTTGCCCACTCGGACATCAGAGTGGCATTAGTAGTGGAACTGCGCAATTTGTTGGCGCTATACTCATCCCAATACAGCCCCTGACTTCGGGGAAGACGTAGATACACGTCCGAGATAGTGTGATTGAACATCACCGGTGAACTATAGATCTGGTTTTCCATTATTACTCCCAGCTCCATACGAACGAGATGGTGAAGTGATTGGAACGTGTTCTGGAAGAGGGCTGTCAAACCTTGCAAAGGTATATCCTGAAGAGAATCCCCCGGGTAATTGGGCAGATCCCAAAACAGGTAGGGCAGATCCCCAAAGAGGTCGTCAGTCGTGTTGGCAGCCTGGCCGTCGATTCCATCTCCGTAGGAAGAAACAATGGAAATTTGAGAGGCCGTCAAACGTGCGGGAAGCAAGCTGCAAGGTGCTTGCGTAGGTGAGTCCCCTGGAGACGTCGTGTTACAATCACAGCACGGCTGAACGGTGACACCAAGTTTGGCAAGGTGATCTGAATTTGAAAAATTGGTCCTTGCATTGCATTCAAGTTAGAGCCAACGTAGCCGATTACAAGGAAGAGGCAGGGACGGTACCTCATGAATGGAACGACCTTGATGAATCACCGGGTCGGTTCTCGCACCAGAATATGAACGGTGAAATGCTTACCAAATCCGAGACAATGTCGTTGAAAACATCCTGTACCGGATTATTGCCCACGGGCAACAAAGAACATTCACCAGGGGTATCTGCAGTATCACATATTGAAGTCCAGGTCATCTCAAAGAGAGTGGGAATATGACAAGTGATGTCGACCTGCAAGTCTTTCTTAGACCATGGCCGCTAGGCAGACTACCACTCTCACCGACAGCAGCAGGACAACACCGTTCAACAGAACCCACCCATCACCTCCTTCCGGGACACTGACTGTAACCTCAGCCGACATATTCGACTCAGCTATGTATTAGACAATGGGGCAGATGGAGCCGGGAAATGGGTACTCACTACGTCGCAGCCGTTGGAAAGTGGATTGTTGTAATATGAGAATGACGACACCGGTTTGAATTATCGAGTTCATTGTATGCTTCCACAATGGTAAAATTGAAGACCGAATTGTTGGGTGTAAGTGTATTCCCGACCGTCAGGATCTGCGGGGTGAAGCTGCTGGCAGGATGCTGGAGTATTGCTGGGACGAGATAGCTCAAGGGAAGCGGAGGAAGTGTGTCATTCGGACGATAAGTGACTTCCTGGACCACTTCGTAGGCGGAGAGCGGAACTGTGGGACCCGTCAGGTCATCTGCGCGACGGCACATACTGCACACACACCATTTATCGCGGCGAGAAGCCCGGAAATAAAGAGAAAAGCACACAGGACGATGGGAGTCGTCCACCGCCAAGGGTACGCTGCAATGCCCGTCAATGGAGCAAATGTTTGATCATGACACGGTCACTCACGTCGCTGTGGAGCATATCCCAGCCGATACGATGCAATTTCGGTCGAAAGATGCTTCGCAAAGGACATGGGGAGAAAGTAGAAGGACGAGGTGGATCTGTGTCGGTGCTCGCTATTAAAGTGCCCACCTGCAGACTATCATGATCGAGAGCACATCCTTCTCTCGATGGATGGGAGCAAATGCAGATACCTTCAATTAGTATCATGATACTATCATGATGCACATGTTTGCCATCACCTCGATTTGCTCTTTCTTTCTCATAAGTACCCCCCATGTTTATTCTGGACAACGACGGCGATCACATTTAGCCGGGATAGACCAAACCCGGGAGAAACATTTATTTGATGGCTGAGCCATTTGTGTGGGTGCACGACACATTCCCTCACTGCAGATACATTTCATCTTTGCATGTGCCGGCCTCCGTGTTCACAATACATTTTTGCCGACTTGCTGGGGCCACCGGACATGCCCACTCGGCCAGCAGAATATTACCTACATACAATGCGCCAGCCCGTTGGATGGTGTACTTTGTGGTGAATCTACAGCAGGTAACGTATTAGTATTCAAAACTATAAATTATCAACATTTTTAGCGGAATTTTCTACTACCTGAAAGCCTGCCATAGGCTCACATACTCCACCTGTGGTACGGTAATGGCAAAGTTCTGAAATGCCCTGAAACACAGAGAATCCGTCAAAACATCTCAAGTAGTTAAATTGATCCTTACCGTTTAGAGTGGATGAAGCACATCTCGTTGAAGGACACGGCAGCTAGCGCGCGCATGGTGTTGTTGTCCTAAAAATGATTTTCATCACCGTCGTCCCGTGTGCTCAGAAAAAACGAATGAAAGCTTTACCATGGCTCGATTCGTTCGGATCTTCGCCACCGGGAGATTGCCGTGTGGTTGCTGAGTCGGTTTTGGTTGCGAGCCGAATGTGGGATGTGCGGCGACGATGCAGGGGCCGCAGGCGTATATGGGGTTTTAATGTATCAGAGGTCCTATGATCATCGGAGGACCATGATAAGTATATCAGAACCGACAATTGGACTCAATTCTAATATATGTGCTCACCTTCCTTTCTGCTGCGCCGCTCGCCCCACCCGAATTGAGCGCCCACAGTGCATACAGCAGATATGATATATCAGAAGACTCTGATCAGAGCTGCGTCGTGATATATCCTGGACTGTAACCTAGAGACATGCATGATATATCAGCTCAGAGAGTGACCTTATTTAGGCAAAGCACCGCGCTTAGAGCCTTTCGGGAAGCGACAGCATTACAGCGCGCGGGGCTGCACAGCATGCGCTGCCCCGCCCTTCCTGTTTTGGGGTGCTTCCGATATTGTGGGGTTCGTGGCCCGTGCTTTAACCGGTACACTGGTTCATGCTGATAATTCGGATTGGGGCAGTTCTCATGCAGGACCGTTTTCAGCGTCGTCGTCAGAATGGGAGGGCGCCTTTGCATGCTTGTGTTACATTCACATGTCTCCCATAAATCCCATCAATCGCTCTTCCCTCCTACCCACGCTGGTTTCCCCTTGCCTCTGGTGCTGCGGCTGACTGACTCCCTCTCCATGGTGTTATTTCTCGACCTATCTGCCCCCTCACCGCATATTCCGCCCTGAATCCGCTTCATCACTCGAGTTTTTGCCGTTGCATCGGGGGCATTACGGGCACAATATTGCAAGTAACATCTGCCCGCGGGCCACGGTTGTCATGGAAAATTGCCTCAAAAAACCTTCATCATCTTCCGAATAACCACACCGACTTACAACTGGATCCTATACATCTGGGGGCCAGACATTTGGTTCTATTATCCCTGATTCTGTTGCTCGCTTACCGGCTGCCCGAGGGTTCCTCTGGTACTGGAGCCTGTCCATAATGACCCTAATCCACCCCTATCCCTTCTCTCTGTACATCGAATCAGGTTCCAATCTTTGATTTTTTCTGGCTCCAATACTCAGCACATTTGCCAGCCTTTTTTTGGGCCCATGTCCCTTACCGGGCCCGGCGCCGTTCCCGATTGCAGTGGTGATCTCTCCACCCACTATACTGCTGCCGTCTGCCCTCCGTCAATTGCTGCAGCGCCGCCCCCCGCCGCCCCCCCGCCGCCCCCCGCCGCCCACCCCACCCGCTCGTCACTCCGTCAGCCCCGCTGGCTGCACCCGCTGCTCCATTGTGCACCGCCCGCCGCTCCCGCTCGGCGCCCGCTTGCTGCACCTGCTTGCTGCTTTGGCACATCCACTTGTTGCTGGGGTGCACCCTCTGCCCGCCACCCCGCTGCGGTCGCTCGTTGCTCGACCGCTCCCGGTCGATACTGCGCTTCTGCCCCGCTCGTTGCCCCGCTGCCCACCACACTCCCGGTACACCCTCCTCGTGAATTTGGCTCATCTTCCAGGCTCGCAGGCTATTCTGCTGCGGCGCCGCATCACCCCCCCCCACCCCCCCCCCCCCCCCCCCCCCCCCCCCCCCCCCCCGCCTGCTGCCTACCTTCCTCCCTGCCTCACCAACCGTCCTCTCGACCAAATACTCTCGACCAAATACCATCGGTAATGTGTTGGATCTCTTTCTCTTCGCGGCACCTTCATTTCTGTGCTCTCTTGACCACCCACCTATTCGTCCAATCGCCTCATTTCGCTGTACGACTATCCAAATTTAATACTATTTCGCTTTTTTCGCTGATCAGAGGTCCTGAGATATGGAACGATGCTTGATACTGAACATATTCGCGACTACAAATGTGTTTGTTTTCATGTCAAATATACCATATATGATGTCTGAAACTGAAAGTAGAGCAAGCGATTGCAAGGATTGGGAAGGTGGTACTCATCAAGACTTTTAACTCGATGCGACTTCCGTTTATCACAATTCCAGGTTGTAATTGTGTGAGCACTGAAGATTTAGGCGGTGCAGGATTAGTTAATTCTGCCCTCCAGTAGCTGCGGAAACGTTTTACACAAGAATCTTTCTCTTCAGAGGCTCATGAAAGCCGGGGAGTGTGCTCAAGGAAGGCAATTTCGGTGCTCCTACCTTTTAGCGCCCGTTAAGCGCGCACATTGATGAGCCAATCTTATTGGTTCGGGGGGGCGGACCGGGCTCGGACATCTCGGCGCTGTACCAAACTTTGCAGCTTGAGTGCTTATTTCGGGCGCCAACCACGGATCCAGATGTTGGTATGCAACATGTATACTTATTACACACCCCTCCCAAGTTTCAACCCAATTCCCCCGGTGAAGAATATAATATCCCCGTATCAAGTCCCACTCCCGCCAAAATTTGACCTCCTGGCAAAGTTTCTTTCCTGGCGACATCCAGAAGGGCTAGATAAATCCGCAAAAATATTCACAGACACCCTCCAGTATGTACTAACTAAATTGATCAAAGTTACAGCCAGTGACACCAACAATGTGGAAATAGTTGTGTTGGACTGAAGTGGACGCAACTTCAACCAACTTTCCAGGGCCAAACAAGTTTGAACTTGGACCAAATCTGGGACATTCTTCGACAACTACGCCGTATTCCCCGATATTACCCCAGTTCAAATGCATGAATAGGCAACCTAGATGCTATATCTACCCCGCTGGAGGTCCAATATGCACTCAGACCATGTACATACCCCGAAAATCCCAAAAGATGTCGAAAAAATGGCCAAAACAAAGATGTTCTGAATTTGAAACATGTTGTTCGGACACTAGTGACGACCTCAAATCTCATTTTCCACAGCTCCCCGGCCCAGAATCCATCCAGAACGAGCACCGACATTCTCAAGGTTTGTTACTCAATTCAGAACTACCATATGATTGGGTGGGCAAATATACTGCAAAAAGTAGTTAAGGACTCATGCAATAACTCCTTTCCCGAACGCCTCACACTCAGTGTCGTGTATGAGCTGGCATTATAGCGAAATGTGAATTTGACTATTCTGTCGACTACACACTGAATAAATTAGCTATTGTATCCGGGCACGTGGAAACCCTGAATACCACTTCCCATTACTCAATGGTCCTGCAAAGAATGCAGTTTAGCCCGTTGAAATGGTTTCTCAGCCCCCAACATCATGGTACCGAGTTTGGCCGGTCCACTGTTAAACCTTGTCAAATTTATCAGCCTGTGCACGTTCGGAGGTGTGGAATGATATTTTTGAGGGTCTGTCTCTTCAGAATCGGTGAAATGATGGTGCAAGTGCTTGATGAACAAGATTTCTGTGTTCCTTCCGAAATTGATGGTTCAATTCTACGTCAATCAGTGGCGGTGCCGAATTATTTTTATCTTCGAAACACCACCGCTCGATGATTCTGATGTCTTTATCCCCGTTTTCTATTCATATACCGCGTACAATTGATAATGATGATAATGGTTTTGTTTCAAAGATGTAGGACTATTCACATTCTGCGCTGAGGCCTATTTCCTCACCCATGAGATTTGGTCATGTCTCGATGATTCTGCCGATCTCTGTCGCACCAGATGCGTATGATCTGGAAAAAGACCGAATACCACGAACATGAATCGTTCTTCTGGAAAAAGTACCAAGTTTTTTGGCCGAAATGCCCAAAACATCCGAGGAAGAGTGTTGGTAATACAATGCTAGAGTTTGGTCTGTTGCCCCAGTTTTGTATCCTGATATTCCTTTAAAGTTTTTTCTGCCCTGAAGCTTCTTCCCAAGGGAGTATTGGGAAGCGTATTGTGAACAGACAAAATTGAGCCGAGTTTGGACGGGATAGAGTTGAAATTCAGAGCATCCCCTGGTTGGTGAAGGTGGCAGGGTGTGGGATGGTATTATCTAGAAATCTGGCTCTCTGCTTTTACTGAAAGGGGGGTATTGTAGCACTAATGTTTGAACTTTCGTGTTTTGCTAAGCGCCCGTTTAGGCGCCTTGATTGCTTCTTGCTGTCAATCAGTGCATCACGAAGATCGTGGCTTCCTTCCCGCTCCCTTCCCGCCCGCCAGTGCCAACAGTGGTGCCCCCTTATTCCTAGCTGCTCCTCGTACTGCCTCAGACCCATATCTGGGACCTGGTAGTCAAGGACTGGACACCACTAACAATTTACGGATACATACCTGCGGGAATTACGTTTACTTTCTTTTGTTCCCGCACCCTCACTGGATATACTCGATGGGCAGCTGTAATAACACGTATTCGAATCAAGTCCTCCGCAGCCCCGGACCACACACTGCCGCTGCCGCCCCCTGTATCGACTGGGTTTGACCCCATCTGGGCCATCAGCAACACGCGGGACCCTTGCAGATGTTTTGAAACTGCCAGTGCACGGATCTAGTACGTGGTCGCAGCCGGAGAAACACACACTGCAATCCCGTGCCGTGGCCCATCCCACCGCTTGCATCGCATACCGCCTGATCCCGCTCTCGCCGCGTCCAAGCAGAACACGCATGTACGCCGACGCAGTGCCGGCTGTGCTCCTTCGCCAGCATACACTCCGCGTGCTTTGGCCACGTCCAAGCAGAACGCGCGTGTACGCCGACACACCGCCGGCTGTGCTCCGCTGCCAGCACGCATGCCCTGCATGCTCTTCACCGCTTCCGAGCAGATTGCGGGTGTACGCTGATGCAGCGCCAGCTGTGGTCCGTCGCCAGCACGTACACCCCGCATGTCTCAGAAATTACTTTGCCTTCCGTTTCTGGAGTCACCCCTGCCCGTCCCACGACCATCTATATGCGCGGTGTCCCCGTATGCTCAAACCCATCCTGCTCCCGCTCTGATCCCGTGGCGGCGTGGGCGTTGGCCCCGCAGCACGTGCGCTCCCCCCCTAACCTGCACGGCGATTGCTCTGACACCCACCACCCCCGTCAAACAGCACCCTGATCCTGTGGCGGCGTGGGTGTCGGTCCCGCAGCCCGCGCGCTCACACCTATTAGCCTGCACAATTCCGGCGCGTGATTGCTCTCACACGCTCACAGTACACTCATTCTCGGTACCCGGTCCGAATGACAGCGTAGCTTGTAGTCGAGGCGGGGAGGATGCGGACCGGCTTCAGGACCTCGTTTACTGGAGGGGACACTATAGCAACATATTTAGTGGCCAGAATGATTTAATCTAGAATTTTCTGTATTGCAGTACATTTTCTCATTCATTTGCCCAAGTTCAACTACCGAATCAGTGAATGAGGTCATGGCCCAAACGGGCGATTTCTCAGCCCGCCTTCGCACTCCCTAACATCGTCGTGACGGCGGCAATGACAGGTCGATACTAGCTGAGCCAGGCTGAGCCGTGCTACTGCATTAGTATGTATTTCTAAGCTGATATATCATGCATATCTCTGAATCACCGACCAGGATATATCACCGCCAATCTCTGATCAGAGGAAATGATATATCACCCAGCCAAAATCTGGTGGCGCCCACCGCTGGCCTGCCTGACCGCCCCAAATGATGGCGCCTTGATGGCGCTCCGCTGCCACTCCAAAAGGGTCGAATTGTTTACGCTTGTTACAATTCGGTCCCCTGCCATCAATCGGAAGTCCTCTTCTCCCTCCCACCGCACCGGTTCCCGTTCACCTCTGGGGCACCCGCCAGCTCTCTATCTTTGCTGGGCTGTTCTCACTGGTCATCTAGACTGCTATTCAACTCCTTGAGCTTCAAATCCCTCTTCACTGTGAGGAGGATATTAAGTCAGCCTGAGATACTGGATACCCTAACTATCTGAACCCAGAACCTGGGCCCAGGTTCTTGGATAAGATTGATAGAGATAAGGTTCATCGCGAAGCTCGGCGTATGGATTGCTTCCACGTGGACGGTATGCGTTGACCCGTCCGCGATGCGCACATCAAACGCTGCTAGCCCTTTCCCCGCCACCTTGAAGTCACCACCATGCTTCAGCGCCGTCGAGCCCTCAATGTCGATTTCCTGGTAGGTCACGAATCGTGCACAATTTACCACACAGTTATCTGACGCGCCAGTGTCCAGGAATGTTGGGACCCCACGTTCGACAGGGATGGGAGTAGAGACGGCGGCACAGATTGACGGAGGATCAACTACATCGACTACGGTATGAATAACATGCTCATTCAGAATGGGAGGAGTTGATTTTCCACATCCGAATCTAGGAAGCATGTTATCGTCCGCAAAGGATGGTTCGGGGAGGAAGGACGCACTGTCATCGGCATTTTTGTCCAAGATGAAGGTGCTGAGGGCGTAGATGGCCATGGGGGATGTGTACGCGGAGGTGGGGTTCGCGGTAGCAGCTGCGAGTGCGGCAGGTTGAGGGGAAGGGACATTAGCGGCAGCGGCGGCAATAGCCTGGGCGAAGCGTGCTGCCTTTGCTGCCTTTGCGGCGTCGACAATCACCTGGCGCGGTTCCTTGCCCTTCGGCGCGCACCACCATTTCGGAGCTTGTCCTTCCCTTCCACCACCCAGCGCCCAGCACGCGTCCTTGGGGTGTCCTGCGACTGCGCAGTTCTGACACGACACTGCGGGAACATTCGCGGCAAGCGTGCTGGCGACCGCGGTATTACCGGCAGCGGTGGCCTCGGCCTCCTTCTTGTACCGGATGTCCTAGTACTGCATGAGGTTGAGGGTGACCTCCGCAACGCGCTTCATGACCTGCAGCGTCATGATGGACTGGCCGAATTCGATGGGCGGGAGCGACTGAAGGATGATCAAAATCATCTCTTCGTCCTGGATGTAGCACCCGATGCGGTTCGCGTCCTCGTGCAACTTCGTGAGGGTCTTGAGGTGCGCGGGCAAGTCCACGCCGCTCGCAAGCTTGACTGATGTGAGCTTCTCCTTTGCAGCGCCTTTCAGGACCTCCGAGGACCGATTGAATTTCACGGTCAACACCGCCCACATCTCTCTGCTGGTGCTCGATGGGCTGATCCCATGAGCCTGCAGATCGATGATGTTCTGGTACATGGTGGCAGCAGCATTGCCGTCGCGAAGATCGAATTCGTCGAAGCTCGGGGTGCGGGAGTTTACGACGGTAGCCTGGGCAGCGTACAAGCCGGGGAATGTCTCCGCCGTGTTGCGGTGAATCAGGCCTTTTGGGTAGCCGTCGAGCCCGTTTCGACGGAGGAGGTTCATTATGGTGTCGCTCCAGGTGCCCCAGTTGGAGTCGCCTTCGAGTTGCTTATCGACGGGGAGGATGGTGATGGACGGGTTTGAAGACATAATGGTTTGGTTTGAGATTGAAGTGAGTCTGTGATATCTCTTGCGTTCACGAGCTGATTGTTGGACCAGACACTTTCTGCGTCTGACTGCGAATCTGTAGACGACGTACAGTGAGTTGTAGTCCTCAGTGGCACAAGATAGTGTAAGACTCTTTATTTACCTGTAGACAACGTACAGTGAGTCGTAGTCTACAGAGATGTAAGTAAATATGTACATGGAATCAAAATACACGACGTACCCTCAGTCGCACAAGATAGTGTAAGACTGAGGTTTGTCAAGGCTATGCAGCCTTATATACAGTGATCGACACGATCGACCCGAAACAAATAAATAAAGGAAGAGTATATTACCACTGCACACCATACCAGGAGCAGGAGATTCTCTCCTCAACAAGTGGATATCAGGAGACCCAAATCTATTCCGGGGAAAGCGAGGGCAATTGCAGGCCGTCAGAGCACTTTCACGAGCTGTTGTTTGGGCGGATATTCCATTGATTGTCAAAGAGACGAGGTGCCGACTTTCATCCCGATCTGCCCCAAGGTGCAGCTTTTGTGTAAATTCTGTCGCATCGGCATGGTCAGTGCAGCGTCATTTCCAGGGGAATCAGAGCCATTCGAAGCTCAGGAAGCGACATCGAAATAGCGAGGACTCGAAAGGGCAGCATGGCGAAGGCACAGAATTGCAGTGGGGGTGCAGAGGATAAGGGGAGCCAGTGTGGTGGAGGAGCAAGAGCGATGATGGAGAATGATTGGGAATTAACAAATGTAAATAATCACCCAATTTGGACGGAGCGATGCGCCCATGCGCACGGACCATCAATGGCGGGAGGCGCATGCACGGGGCGGGGAATATGGCCGAGGATGCTGAGCCGATGTATCAGAGCCTCCGCTGACTTAGAGGCTTTGATACATCATGGCTCTCCGCTGATCAGGGGAGCGTTGATAGATCAAAACACTGTATACGCCTGCAAGTTTACGCCCAATAAAAATATGTTGTTGCAGGAAGCACGACCTGCGGCAACATGCAAACTTATTACAAGAAACACGAATAACAGTTAATTTCATCATTACATCGAGTCCCAGGTGCCGTAGACTTGGACTCGACTGTCATTTCTCCCGCTGTTGCAGGGTGGTGCGCCCGGCCCGTAGATTCGTATTTGGGTCGGTGATCCGTGAAGCGATAGAGTGGTTTTTGAATAGAAATAATGGAATGCGGTCCCGAGGCGTATTAGGGTACGAAAAGCAGTTGAAAAGAAGGTGTTGGTAGCGTGGAAAAGAGGCGTGGGGCCCATCACCAAAAGCGTGGGATCTATGCGAGGCCTCGCGAGGGTCTGCAGAGCTTCGAAATGCAACAAAAGGCACGAAAGGTGCATAAGGTCTTTGGTCTGTTGAACGGCCTTTCGCCGGAACTATTTTTCTGCTGACCCATCAAAATCCTTCAAAGGCCTTTCCTTTTTCGGCGGATCTGCGAGTTCTGATCAGCAATGCGCCGGCCTGCAGACTCTGCGAAAAGGTGCTCTACATAAGACAGGCATACACTTCCCTGCAGATTCCATAAAGTGTTTACTTATGCACGTAACGTCGCCGACATTGTGCAATGCCTTACGACGGAACTATTTCCTCGTAGCAGTGTTCAGAGTCTGTAGACCGGATAGAAATTCATCGACTGGATGGCAGATTGCAGGCCCTCATCAGATCCAATACAAGTGACAAGGAGAGAAATAGAATGTGCGAGCAAATATATATATATATATATATATTGGCACCGACTACATGTAGATAATATACTAGGGTCCAGAGCCGCCCGGCTGCAAAGCAGCCGCCAGACGCATGCGCTTCGCAGCCCGCTGCGCTGCGAGCTGGTCATACGCAGAAACCTCCGGGACTTGATCGGTATCGTTGGCGGCAGCGCCTGCAGTATCCCCGAAGACGTGGCTAGCGACACATCAGAAAACCAGGAAGATATGGATGAAAAATGACACACTGATTGAAATTGGCAAGGATCTCCTCTCCCTCGCCGCCCTCGAAGATGTCGACGATCGACCAGTAGAAGTCGTTGTAGCTGAATTTGCCATCCCGCGCCGCCCACGTCGACAGATTGGAAAGGCTGAAGTATACCTTGGCGACATCAGATTCAGGAATGAAGACGCCACGAGAAAACTCACCTGCGTGCACACATAGGCAACATCGCGGGTGCCGAGCGTATCTTAGCCGTTGCAAGCAGCATTGCCGGCTCGCCCTCGATGAAAACCCGGCTCCTGGAGGGCTGCCGAGGGCCCCTGATAGATTTGCTTGGCAGCCCGGGCGCGTGTCAGAAATTGTTAATAGACGTAAGAGGCGACGTACAGCGATGGGTAATGGCCCCTCAAGAAGTTTCTCCTCAATGTCGTCCTTGTTGTATGGGTGGTTTCTTGGACAGAGGAAGGCCGGCATCTTCCCGTTGAGAGGGAAGGACTTGTCGCCATTTTTGATCTTTTCGTAGGTGCTGAAAGGGAAGATCAACCAAAGGAGATTAAGGAGTGAGCGTACGCACTCAGCCGTGGCGGGATATTCGTGGGGGCATAGCGCTTCACCGGTCAAGGAATTGTTGAAGGCGCGCCCCGGTCTTGCTCGTCTTACTGGGGATGTCGGCAGGCGCGATCGGCACATCGGGATCGTGGAAGTGCAGCAGCCAGTCAATTACGACACCCTTCAGCTTAGTGGTGTCATCTCTGCGGGCGTCGTCGCTACCTTCTTGGATCTGGACCGAGTCAAGTGAGTGTTCAGAGTGGAGTACCAGCTGGAACCCACCTGTCGACAGACGCTCCTGCGCAGCTTGGTGCTACCACCCAACTGTATCATCTCCTCGCGAAAACCCGGAATGGCGTGGCAAAGAATCTCCCAGCTCGCGCTGAGCCGGGCAAGCTTCTTCTGTTGTCTGTAGAGGCTATGAGAAGACAAAATTATAGCAGGTCAAACGCGTACTTGGCGTCCGGCGGAGGACCCGCTGCCTCATTGTCGCTGCTGGCAAGCGCCATCCGAACGCCGTGTTCCACGATCACGTGGATGCGTTCCAACATACCACAAGTACGTGCGAGGTGGCGACCATACGACTTGTAGGTCTCCTGGTCCTCTGGATCCTTTCCAGAGGGATCGTTCTCGTCGCCGGAGCCATCTCTGGAGGAAAAGAAGCGTCAGTTTGGTGAACAGTAACACGAAACACTGACTTTGACTTGCGCTTTTTCGTTGCCTTTGTGAGCAACGAGTGGGCGAGCTTGTTCTTGACAGACTGGAGGACCACCTTTTCCGCCTCAGTGGGCTCAGTGGATGACATAGGGAGAAGATGGGGGCTGGAAGGAAAGGTGAGACGACGCACCACACACGTCATAAACAATCGGCCAACCTCCGAAACATTCATCGCATGTGCGTGCAAATCCTTGCATCGTCCGATCGTCTGATTTGATTCAGATATAATCCTCATTCTGTACCACGCTACACATGAGTGGGATGGAGTGCGATTGGTATCCCCATCCATTCTCCGAGTGAAATGGGCCCAAAAGGTGAAAAACTCATTGAGTCCCTTCGATCCTAAATCTGATTCGGTGAAATGCTTGCTCGGTGTCTACAACAGCAGTACTAGTTTAATCAAGATCCAACGAGCAGAATGCGAATTTGCTTGATTAAAGCAAAAACACAACTACTAACCAAATCCTAACTACTTTCCCCTTGAATGGTTTAGACTGTGCGGACGAATACGGGTCTTTTGAACGCTTTAAAAAGGTTCAAGGAGCACAGATATCCAGCAAAGGTTGCGAGGAACACGCCTGTTTAAGGATCGAGTCCGAAGTGCAAGGTGTGATTTAGAGTATTAGACCTCTTTGAGCAATGCCAAACGAGAGCCTAAGCCAACAAATCGAGTTTTAAAAAGCTTTACAAGCTTGAGCCAACAATCCTAAATCCTAATCAAGGTGCCGTGTTCTCAAATCCAAATAATAAGCCTTCCGAGGCTGCTGTAGTGCGGTGCCGTGTTCTCAATTCCTAACAAGCTCTCTCTAGCTTCTTTAACCGTTCCAATGCCAAAATCCCGAGCCAACAATTGATATTGAGTTACTTGTGCAGACGAAACAAAACTTCTTTAACGAAGTCAGTCCTGGGTGACAAGTCCCGAATCTCCGTCGTTTATCAAGCAATACCCGGTAAAGGCTACTGCTCTTAGGGACAGAAAGTTCAGTGCCTATCCATGCCAAAACCTCCTCCTTATATACTGTACAATTATGCTTACAATACGCTGATTATTCTACTCGCTGGTATATGAGTAAGGTGTCCGTAGTTAATCACGTGTAGATAAATATATAGGATCCTCGTGTATCGACCCCTTAGTGCTTGAGTGTGTCCGGCGTGACTGTTTCCCATTCGATCGTGTTGACAGCCCCATCTTCTATCCTCATGTCCCCCGTTCAGGACCTTCAGTACTAGGTAGAGGAAGGTGCTAGCTTTAAGCCAGTACCTTAATCAGCCCAAACCGCCAAGTAGTTGTGGAGATATGCGAGCTACCGTCCTGGCCTGGTCCAAGTAACCAAATCAGGATGGCAACAATGATCAGATAGTTGATAAGCGAGGTTCAACCATAGCCGGGGTAACCGGTTACTGTTAAACCCGAATCACCTGATCCGTCGCGCAAGGCTCCGTTCGTAAATCAAGCACAACAAAGTACTCGAACGCCTAATCAGGATCCCACAGTGGTGCCACGGATCATCAGAGAGGATGATTAATATTGCCCATGTTATTTGTGGGCCCCGCGATGCCTTGATTAAGCAGTGATGCTTAATCTTAGCAGTTAAACCCTTAATCATGGATGTCAACCAGTATGAACTTTCCAGTTGATGCACCCCAGGTGGACTTGATTAAGGTCCTCATGCAGGATCAAGCCCTGATTAGCCATATAGGACTTATGCTAATCCTTTGGAGCAGCGTGCTACGTGATTAAGGCAGAAATCGGCAAATTCCTTGCTATTTCACCCATGGTCCGTTTCACCGCTTATCACCGGTTAAGCGTGAAGTCTAGTAACTTCGCGTCCAACAGGTGGGGTGAGATTCACTGCTGTTCCTCCCATAACTATCCGAAACTGTACAAAAAGTTAGTGAGGTAGTTAATAAATTTAAATCTGATGGTTTAGAAGATTTTTCATCCAATTTATTAAACAAGGTCACTTAAATATGTTACAAGATTCTAAATATAAACGAGACAGATACAAACGAGCAATAGGGTTCAGGGTATATGACTAGTGGTTTGGTAGCTAGCCGGTGAACTCCTGTCAGATATCAAGCGATTAGTAAAATTGAGAGAGATTTATAATGAACATCAACGAGTCGAGCTTAGCGATGAGTCAAGATCTACATCGCTTAGAACGTTCGTGATGGGATATTGTTGATGTGTCAACTTTTAGCCGACTCCCTTGTCAGCCCCTGTTACCCTCCTCGATAACCATCCGCCCAACCGGTTCCACTTTGAACCGCTACAGTGATTTGTCTGAAAAACTGTGATAGCCGCCGCTTCCTAGTACCCGAGTACGGTTTCTTAGTCAATCGGTTGACCGACCAAGTCCAACCTCCTCTTGGCAGGTCTGAAGACGTCAGATGATGTCTAATAATGATCCCTCTGGTTCAGAAGGATAATCCCTCGTAATACGCCCTTAGTCAGGGATGTGCAGTAGCCCCAATCCATTTCCAGGATGGTAAGGCACTTTCCGCGATTGCTCCATTAGCAGCTTCTCACTTCAACCCTTTACCAGGATCGTTGTCCAGCACCTTTCTAATGGTTCGAGACACATTATATCCCTTTTAGCTAACTGCCCAGGCCAGCAATAGCCCTTGTGAGATGACGTTGTAATGTATTGAAGTACATTATAGTATGTTGCAACTCGAGCAGATTTGAATAAATGCCCGGGTGCCCCAATACCAGGCCTGTCAGCGCATTCCACGCGAAATCGACTCCGAGTATGAGTGAGGCTGAATGGGGAAGATGCAAGTGTGACAATTTTGATTAATGCTGTTTTCTAGCCATTTTCTAAATTGACCTTAGTGAGCACTCAATTTTTGCTTGCGTGCTCTTGGTATATCACCCATACACATATTGTACATACATGCATACCATACCCTATGCCAATATCGGAGCTGTAATCCCATTTTAGATGAAGATATTCAAGCTGATGGCCAGATTTGATTTCACTTTTCTGGACTTTTTGGATTGATTTTGCTCTACAATGAGATCACAAGCAACAATGGGTGTG
The DNA here is from genome assembly GCA_029378375.1 of Mycena olivaceomarginata. Taxonomy (NCBI): domain Eukaryota; kingdom Fungi; phylum Basidiomycota; class Agaricomycetes; order Agaricales; family Mycenaceae; genus Mycena; species Mycena olivaceomarginata. The sequence continues at coordinate 61,042 of JARKIC010002437.1, forward strand.
GTATTTTGATATCATGTTCTATATATGTTATACTTACGGTATGCAAAAAAATTGGAGTAAGGGGTACCTATAGTGGCGAGGAAATGCCTCCATCCCATTCCAGGGTGCCGTCCCATTGCTAGGTACTATACGGTAGCGTGACAAAAGTGCCGCCACTGAGAGGCGGCATTTTCTCTATCAAGAGCAGCACATGATTGTCCCCCCTTGGTGGTAAGGGGCGACACTGGCGGCACTGGCAGCAATTTCACTGTGCCCTTGCCACAGGCCTCCATCCAACTGTTTTTTTGCTTTTTTTTTTTCGTTTTAGAGTCACATGACTTCACTGGCAGCAGCAGCATGTGGCAACCCTTCCCACAGGCCCTCATCTGACCATTTCATGTTTTTTTTTTTTTCCCATTTTAGAGTTACATGACCTCACTGCCAGCAGCAGCCTGTGGCAAACCCTTGCCACAAACCTTCATCTAACTGTTTTTTTCACTTTTTTTTTTTTTTTCGTTTTAGAGTCACATGACTTCACTGCCAGCAGCAGCTTGTGGCAACCCTTGCCACAGGCCTCCATCTGACTCTTATTCCGCTTTTATTCCGCTTTTTTTTCATTTTGGATTGACATGACTTCACTTGCCTTCACTCCCAGCAGCAGCCTGTGACAACCCTTGCCACAAACCTCCATCCAACTGTTTTTTTCGCTTTTTTCGTTTTAGAATCACATGACTTCACTCCCAGCAGCAGCCTGTGGCAACCCTTGCCACAGGCCTCCATCTGACTCTTGTTCCGCTTTTTTGTTTTAGAGTCACATGACTTCACTGCCAGCAGCAGCCTGTGGCAACCCTTGCCACAGGCCTCCATCTGACTCTGATTCCGCTTTTTTCATTTTGGATTGACATGACTTCACTGCCAGCAGCAGCCTGTGGCAACCCTTGCCACTAGGCTTCATCTGCCTCTTATTCTGCTTTTTTTTTTCATTTTGGATTGACATGACTTCACATGGCTTCACTCCCAGCAGCAGCCTGTGGCAACCCTTGCCACAGGCCTCTATCTGACTCTTATTCCCCTTTTTTGTTTTCATTTTGGATTGACATGGCTTCACATGGCTGCACTCCCAGCAGCAGCTTGTGGCAACCCTTGCCACAGGCCTCCATCTGACTCTTATTCCACTTTTTGAAGTCATGTTAATCCAAAATGACAAAACACGGAAAAAGAGTCAGATAGAGGCCTGTGGCAAGGGTTGCCACAGGCTGCTGCTGGGAGTGAAGCATGTGAAGTCATGTCAATCCAAAATGAAA